>VDFB02388788.1:0-56405 GCA_007258455.2 Sequoia sempervirens | reverse complement strand
AATCCTATTTTAGGTAATATACATGTAGAAAATTCCAATTGAATGGGGGTAAAACCTCTCTTTTGGATGACATTCAGCCTGCACTGCATATATATTTCATCCCCGAAATATTTTTCACGTACAATTATCCAAGCATTTAAAAAATATAAATAGAATTCCCAAGGTTAAGCTAGAATAAATGGAAGTACATATGAGTGGAACTCCATTGCATTTTTAAAGGATGAGGGTTATCATTGAGGCCCAACATGCACAATCTAAAGAATAATTTTTCATTGATTTTCATGCATACTTTCAAAATTCCTTGATGTATTATTTAAGAAGGAAGAACCTCCTTGGAAATTTTATAAATTACAAATATCTATCATAGCACAAGTGGCTAACTCTCTATGAGATCAAGATTGGGTTTGTCCTTTCTCTAAGATTGATAAAGTTATTCACTATATGACTGGGTTCAGAACAGGCAATTGATATTCATCACCTAACTTGGGTTCAATATTGATAATTTGAAGCAACATATATATGAGATAACTTAGTTAATCAGAATCCTCTACTACATTTACAACACTATCCTCCCTCTTCAAGCAATAGACACTTCTATGAGGATCCAAGCTTGTATATTGGGTTCCTTAGCACTCAATCTAGGTTTGTTTCAGACTATAATTTGTTATTAGCAGTGAATTACTTGAATATCAAACACACTGGATTCTAGACTTATTGGAATATGATGTAAACCTATTAGTAGTCAAAAATATGATTTGTGGGAAACCTATGTTATAATGATGTACATATTGACATTAAGATGCTCAGCTATTCCTTGAATGTCAGTTTAGTTTATGCAAAATAATTTGACAAATGAAGTATGCCAGATTATGTTTGAGAATTAGCATTCAAATATAGTAAGGAATTTTACATTCAAAGAGGTAAACATGGTTTCCCTTCATAGCATCAAACTACAAGAATGCAAGGATCTACTCAAAATATAACAAAGAATCAAGTGGGAAGTGACTAGTCTTGTCTACCAACAAGCACAAATCCTACAAAAATAAAACAAAGAATTTGTAAAACCATGTGATCTCCACAAAATTAAAAATCTCCAAGGCCTAAAAACCTTGTGAAATGTTTCCTATATTGCTTCAACAATGTCTTTACAAAGTACCAACTACACTTAATGGCGGCCTATTGTTGATTTCAAAAAAAGATGTCTGCAAATGATTAACAATATCTTTTTATAAGAAGCTTGGTAGTTACAAGTTACCTTTGTAAGGAATTATTCAACCACCTAAACTGAGCAATAAATTAAGTTATTTTCAAAACATAAAGTGGACCCAAATACAAAAAATATAGTCACTTCGAAAATAGAAATGTCACTGAAACAAATAGTCAATGCAAAAAAAAGCCAAACATAGTTATTGCACCTCATCCAGTCCAATGTTAGTGTCAATCTACCTTGAAGGGAATGATCTACCCACAAGAAAATTCGTTTATATGACCAAGTTGATGGAAATGATATCCAATGACCGAATAAGTCACTTAGGCATAAACTTGTTAGAAATATTTAATCCTCAGTCAGAGGATTTTCGGCCCCCATGTCAATTTTTTGGGGATCTCCTCAAACTACCCCAACGTAAACCTAAAGCCTACCAATTTGACTTGCCAACATTAATTTAAGGTAGGTGATTTTGAATTCAAATTGAAGCGCTCATTTTTTAGCTTGAAACATAACAAGACAAAAGAAGAGAATGTAACCGTTAGTTAGTAGTAGCAGGTTTTTGGGATTAGTTGAACTTGCAGTAGCAAAGGAATGTTTTAGCAGAGAGTAAGGAGACAACAATAGTGCATAGGAATTTTATCAAACACAACAGATTAACAACAACAACTACAACAATTCCAGTTTAGGTTTGAGTGTAGCACCATTGTATTGGACTGTAGTCGAAATAGTTTATGTTATATTTTGTAGTGAAAAAGCAGAGCATGTACTCTATAGTTTTTGTATTTTGAAATCAAAAAATAATATATGAAAATGTATTTTTTGTGTCTATTCTTTGCTATCTTTGTGCATTATTTTTATGTTTTGTTTTTTTTTCCATCACCCAGTAACAATAGTGAGTTTGTATTGTTGCCCCCTGCCTGCCATCAAATGGTATTAGAACCCTATTTTTCTGGGTAATTAGTATTGTGTGGGTGATTTGGAAAATCCCTAGGTTATCTAGGCATTCATTAGTCTTCTCAAATTTGAGAAGAATGGCAGGTGGTGAAAGAAAAGGTTGGTAGCAACCACCAAATTTTTATGGGAAGAACTATGATATATGGGCTAAGAAAATGAAGACCATTTTAGTTACAAATGACCTATGGCAGTTGGTCATAAATGGGTTCAATGATATCACAGACTCAATAGCCTATGCAAACCTCTCAAATGCACAAAAGAATCAGTTGAAAGAAACTAGGATGAAAGATGCAAAATCTGTCAGTTTGATTGAGGTAGCCTTGATAGAGGCTATTTTCCCACGCATTGCAGTAGAAAACTATGCAAAACAAGCTTTGGAAATACTGCAAAATAGTTACAAGGGGACTGATAAAGTGAGGATAGTAAAGCTGCATCTGCTAAGAAGAGATTTTGAGACTATACAAATGAAGGATGGTGAGTCCATTTTAGATTTTCACACTAAGGTTTCCACTTTGATAAATTAGCTAAGGATTAATAGGGAAACAATGGAAGAACAAAGGATTATTGAGAAAATCCTAAGAAGTCTACTCTCTAGATTTGATCCTATAATCATTGCCATTGAAGAGGCCAAGGACTTGTCAAAAATGATTGTAGATGAGTTGATGGGTTCTCTACAAACCCATGAGTAGCAATTGAAAAAATATGCTCCTTCTCTAGAGAAAGCCTTCAAGGCTCAGACCAATGGAAGAGGTCGGGGAAGATGAAGAAAAAAAAAAGGTAGAGGTCAAAGAGGTAGAGGAAGAATCAATTATGGAAGAGGAGACTCAAACAACCAAGAGGAGCCAAGCAACTCACAGTCAACATACCAAAACCAGAAGAAGAACATCAATTCAAATCAAAGGTACGACAAGAGAATTGTGCAATGTTATTATTGTCATAAGTGTGGAAATTATGCTAGTGAGTGTAGGAAGAAACAACGTGAACATGGGAGTAAAAATGCAAATGTAGCAAATGAGAACAAGGCTGAAAATGAGAAATAGTCTATTTTTTTTATTGTTTGCAACCTTCTTGAGTGCACTAGTGATGAAGTATGATACTTAGACAATGGATGTAGCAACCACATGAGTGGTAACAAAAATTTATTTTCCTCCATAGACAACAACATAAAAACATAAATCAAAATGGGAAACAATGAGAAGATTCCTATTATTGGAAAAGGTGTTGTCAGCATTCAAACCAAGAATGGTGAGAAGAAAAATATCCAAGATGTCTTTTATTCCCTTGGCATAAAGTATAACCTACTGAGCATTGGAAAGATAGTACAAAATGGTTATAAAATCTTAATGGAGAATGGAGAGTGCAAGATATTTGACAAAGGAGGTGGAAAAAAAGTGATGGCAGCCATGTAGATGACAAGAAACAAAATGTTTCCTCTAAGGATGCACATAGTGTTTGTGGAATTCACAATAGAAGGACAACAAAAGCAATTTTCTTCAGTGCTCACAACAATAGAACAACAATCAACAGTGGAACAAAAGTCTGGTTTCAAAACAGTCATCAAAGACCCATCCAAAATTTGGAATTTAAGGTATGGACACTTAAGCTTTTCTAGTTTGAGTTTATTGTCTAGGAAAGGCATGGTTAGAGGGTTACCATATATTGTAGAACTCGATGGAAAATGTGAAGCCAACATTTTAGGAAAGAATCATAGGAAACCCTTTCAATCAGGTTATTCTAGGAGAGCAAGAGCACCATTAGAATTAGTGCACTCAGATTTGTGTGGACCATGAAAACCCCCACCTTACTTGGAAACACCTATTTCATGACATTCATAGATGATTACAACAAAAAATAATGGGTTTATTTCTTGAAAAAAAAATCAAAAGCCTTTGAGAAGTTCAAATGGTTTAAGGCATCATTTAAAAAGGAGAGTGGCCACTATATCAAAGCCCTTAGAATAGATAGAGGGGGAGAGTACATCTCCAAAGAATTCCTAAATTTTTGTAGGAGTGAGGGCATTCATAAATAATTCACAACAAGATATACCCCACAACAAAATAGAGTGGCTAAAAGCAAAAATAGAACCATTCAAGAGATGGTAGCAAATATGTTGAAAGAAAAAGGGTTGTCACATATTTTTGGGGGTGAAGATGTAACAACAATTGTTTACATATTGAATAGGTGCCCTACAAAGGCTATCTGTGATAGAATTCCACAAGAGACATGGACAAACAATAAGTGGAGTGTTGAGAATTTTAGAATCTTTGGGTGTGTGGCATATGCATTCATGCCAAAAGAGAAGAGGCAAAAATTTGATGATAAGGGTAAAAAATGCATTTTCATGGGCTATAGTGAAGAGTCAAAAGCCTACAAACTATATAATCCCATCACCAAGAAGGTTGTGATTAGTAGGGATATTGAGTTCATTGAGAATGAAGCATGGGATGGAATGGTGGATAGCACCACGGGTATTTCAGTCACAATACCCCTTGATGATGAAGAAACTCTGAAAGACAACAATCCTGAAGGAGATACAAAAAACAACAATTCAGGGAGAAATTATCACAAAGCTTTGGAAAACAACAACTTTGGAGGTACTCAACAAAATAGAAACTTTGACGGTGCTCAGCAAAATAACATCTTTGGACAGAGATATCAGAGTAATAGCTCTAGAGTACAACAGAGCAGTAGCTCGGACAATTATCAATACACTAGCTCTGGAGGTCAGAGTAGTAGTAGCTCTGAGGGTAACTCGGACCCTACAATCGCATCATTGATGCCATGAAGGACAAGGAGTGTAAGGAAGATTTATGAAAGCACACAACATGATGATTTTGATGAGAATTTGGATTTTTCATTATTCTCATATAGTGATCCAACACACTTTGAGGAAGTAGTGAAAAAAGAGAAGTGGTATAAGGCCATGAATAAAGAGTTGGATGTTATAGAGAGAAATCAAACATGGAAGCTAACCAATTTACCCAAGGGTAATCAAGTGATTGGAGTGAAGTGGTTCTACAAGACCAAGTGTACAACTGAGGGTAAGATTGAAAGACATAAGGCTAGGCTAGTGGTCAAAGGATACAAACAACAACTAGGAATAGAGTATGATGAGACATATGCACCAGTTGCAAGGTTGGAAACAGTTTGGGCAGTCATAGCAATTGCAGCTCAACATAATTGGAAGGTGTTTCAAATGGATGTAAATTCAACCTTCTTGAATGGAGTGTTGAAAGAGGAAGTGTATGTGGAGCAACTGCCTGGCTATGAAGTCCCAAGGAAATATGACAAAGTGTATAGGCTCTAGAAAGCTCTCTATGGGCTAAAACAAGCACCAAGGGCATGGTACAACAAGATATACTCATATTTAATGAGAAATGGTTTCAACAAAAGCAACAGTGAGCCCACACTCTACATCAAAGCAGCTCAAGGTGATATTTTAATTGTTGTTTTGTATATAGATGATCTTACTTTTATTGGAAACAATGACAACTTGATTGCTGATTTCAAAGAGGTGATGAAGAATGAGTTTGAGATGACAGATTTTGGTTTGTTGAAATACTTTTTAGGGATTGAAGTACAACAAACAGAGCATGGCATATTCATTTCATAAACTAACTATGCCAAACAGATTTTAAGGAGGTTTAAAATGAAGAACAACAAACTTGCACCAATACCAATAGCAATCGGTCTGAAACTGAGCAAAGAGGATAGTAGCAAAGAAGTGAACCCAACCATCTACAAGAGTATGGTTGGAAGTTTGATGTATTTGACATCAACTAGGCTTAATTTGATGTATGGAGTAAGCTTGATTTCTAGGTTCATGGAGAAACCTAAGGACACACATTGGTAAGAAAGAAAGAGGATATTGAGGTATGTGAATGGTACAATAGGTTATGGCATTTTTGTATGCTGCATCTAGTGAGTTTAAAATAGCTAGTTACACAGATAGTGATTGGGCAGGTAATATAGATGATAGGAAGAGTACATTTGGATATGTATTCCACATGGGATCAAGTGAAATTTCATGGGCATCGAAGAAGCATCCCATTGTCTCTCTCAACACGACAAAAGCTAGGTATATTGCAGCAAATGCAACAGCATGTTAGGCTATTTGGTTGAGGAGGATCCTTGCAGATTTGAAGGAGCAACAAGAAGACAACACAGTCATACATTGTGACAATGTTTCTTCAATAGCCCTGACAAAGAATCTAGTCTTCCATGGATGCAACAAACACATTGAGATCCATTATCACTTCATAAGGTAGTTGGTAACAAGGTGAGATTGAATTACACTATTGCAGATCCGAGTAGAAGCTCGCTGACATCTTCACCAAAGCATTACCAAAAGACAGTTTTGAATGCCTAAGAGACTGGCTTGGCATTGTAGACAACCTCAGAGATTAGCTCTGAAAGGAAATTGCAAAATGATATCCGTATTTAGATTAAGGGGGAGTGTTGGAAATATTTAATCCTCAGTTAGAGGATTTTTTGCCCCCATGTCAATTTTTTGGGGATCTCCTCAAACTACCCCAACGTAAACCTGCAGCTTTCCAGTTTGACCTGCCAAAATTAATTAAGGTAGGTGATTTTGAATTCAAATTGAAGCACTCATTTTTGAGCTTGAAACATAACAAGAAAAAATAAGGGAATGTAACCGTCAGTTAGTAGTAGCAAGTTTTTGGGATTGGTTGAACCTGTAGCAACAGAGGAATGTTTTAGCACAAAGTAAGGAGACAACAACAGTGCACATGAATTTTATCAGACACAACAGATTAACAACAACAACTACAACAGTTCCGGTTTAGGTGTGAGTGTAGCATCATTGTATTGGACTATAGTCCAAATAGTTTATGTTATATTTTGTAGTGAAAAAATAGAGTACTATGTACTCTATAGTTTTTATATTTTGAAATCAAAAAGGAATATATGGAAATATATTTTCGTGTCTAATATTTATTGTCTTTGTGCATTATTTTTTTGTTTTGTCTATTCTTTCCATCACCCAGTAACAACAGTGAGTCTATTGCTACCCCCTGCCTACCATCAAAACTCTGCAAGATAAGGAAATGACCAATTTATACTCCCCTCGTATCGATTTCCTCCACTTGAACTTGTAAATTGATCATCTTACTCAAGTCAAAAAACAATCCCAAGCAAGAAAAGTCTAGCCTTGTATCGGATGCAATTTTTTTTTGGCTTGGTTCTTGATCCAAATTTGTTATCAACTGTGTCAACCATTAATCAATTGCAACATCTACCATAACATTTTTATTTTTATGCTTAATGAACCCTATCATGTATCATCCATCAATTATTGAACTTCACTATATATGATAGACACTACACACTACCACATACAAGCAAACCAAAAGTTTCAAAGTAACCAATAGTGGCTTACATGTCTGTTTGAGAAGACAACAGCCATTGGAGACAAACACTTTATAATACATTGCCATTCTTTTCATCCTCCAATGTTACAAGAGAGTTATATTTTTGTCTTTTCAAGAGAAACTTCAAGAGAACATGGAAAAATCAATAGAACAAGCAAAACATTCTCTAATCAGTGGATGTAGAATTACTATATGTGGACCAGCCAACAACTATGCAAGAGAATCAAAAGATTTTTTTGTTTTTGCACATGGAAAAATCATTTGTGGTAGAAATAAAGAGGGAGACAACCTATTCATCAGGGATTCTCATTCAAAATTTATGCTTCACATCCAATTTTTTATCGTTCTATCTTCACTTCTTTGTTTGAGAACTCCTATCCTTGGTCATTACTCAACAAAACTCTCTATTTATTCTCTATTTTCTTGCCAAAGATATAATTGTTTGAAAACCATTTGAAACCATGCGGAAACACAATCAATCCAAGTGGCAGGAGGGTGATTGATTAAAGAGTGTGAAGATGTGGCAAGCCCAAATCTCCACATCCCCTCTTATGATTTCATTTCCATTCACATGCTTTTCACTCATTGGTGGGCAATAGAAAAAAATTATCCTAGTGACTCCAACAAATCCTGGTCCACTTACTATATGCACTTATCCCAGCCTTGACGTGTCCTTCAATACATAAGTTGCCACCTTTGAGAATAATTGATACCAAACAAAATTCTATGAGTATTGTCCCACTCAAAATGCAATTGTGAAGGGTGTAGAATGTGTGAAGCGGGGAAGGAAATATAATGTATGGAGGGGTAGTAGGATAAGTGGTTTTCTTTATATCTAATCAACCGCTTCAATATTTGAGACCTTTTATAATGTTTGAACCCTTTTTAATATTTCATTCCTAACATTTAAATGTTTATTGTGCATGATCAAACAACAAATGGAACTCCCCCTCTTTTTAGCATTTTATAAACTATTTTGATTGAGAAAACAAAACTGGAAGACCTTTGTAATGTCCCCAATCCCTAGCCAAATAATGTTTAATTGATTTAGTTAATTAAATATTTAATATTTGGGACATTCATATTAAAGTGATACCAATAAAAAATAAAAAATAATAAAAGCCACTTTATAATATAATAAGGAGATAATGAGTTTTCATGGGAAAACCTAAAATGGTGTTATAAAAGGGACTCTTGGGCTCATTTCTAAATATGTCGATAATTTTATCTTTTGGGAGTTTTTCGAAGCTTTGGGACAAAAACCCTAGGGTTTAGTTGGAAGGATCATCCAGATTCTTCACATGTTCTTCATTGCAAAATTCAGAGACGAATCTTTAGTATTTGATGGATATCAAGGTCTGCTGATTTTATGTTTGAGGAGGGAGATTTATTATTCTATATTTATTTAATAATACTTGCACCATCATTCAAATAAGAAAAGGAAAATTGAGTCTAGAAAAGAAAAAATCTCTAGTATACAAATAGAGTCAAATCAAATCTATTGGCGTCAGATAACCATAATATTATTGCTGCCTTAATATTTCTCAATGCCACTTCCCAGGCGATCGAATTCTCAATGAGTCTAATGTGGAAGGTCAGTCTAGTCAAAAGAAGGTGATTCAATGAGAATATTCTTGATTAAATTTTTTGTCTCTCCCTTGAAGGAAATCAGGAGTTGTCTGAGTGCATACTTCCTTAGCGGACAGTATTTCATACATTGGTGTGTGAGTTAAATCATTCCTTAAGTCATTGTTATTTGAATATTATCATAGTTATTTGCTAGCCTGAGATCTTCAGTCTCCACCAACATTAGGAATAATTGAGTAGGACAATTCAAAGATTTGGTAGCTATGGAAATAAAGAGTTGTGCGCTTGAGACAAATTGTGAAAGTCGATAAGGCTCATTTTTTTAGCCACCACTTCATAACATTAGCCATGGAAATCCAATGTGGAGCTTCAGATAAAGATAAGTTACAAATAAGACAAAGGAGGCCAGTTTAGAAGATAAAAATTGGGGTAAGAAAAAAACATCAGGCCTTATGAATATTTTCATCCTCAGAGATTGAGAATGGAGGCAGAAATATAAGCAGGCCATCACAGAATACAAGGAGACACTAGTAAAGACAAAACAATCGATTTGGCAAATAGGACGAATTGATAATGTATTTGATTCCCTATCGCGGGCAAGCATATTTACTAGGTTGGATTGTATTTTCTCTATTCTTAAAATATATCTTGCTATTATTAGTCAATAATAAGGTTGTTAATTATTCTGGGCATAGTACTATAGTCATCAATTTATCCTGAGGAACAACATTGAGATCTGATATTGCAATTGGGATATGGTAAATTGATTTCTATTGTTTATTCTGAGGTTGCATGAGTCTGATTATATGTGTTTTTAGAGGTAAATTGGTTTGAATATATTTCTAAGTAATACATGGTCAGCAAATATTCCATTTCCATTGTTCAAACTGTGTGAGAAGATCTATAGATGTTGTCAAGTAATTTCTATTGTAACATAGTTTTATAGTAATCTGGAAGTGATCTTTGGTAACCTGAAATCATTCTTGTTTGCAACCTGTATTGTGTTAAATGGTTAAATCCATAACCTGACATCATAGTTTGTGAGGAATTATATGACAATAGTTTTCCAAGCCAAAAGGTTGCTCTGAAAATCTATTTATGCTAAGCTTAGTTTATGTTTATTTTATTGACAAATGAAATATGTCATATTAAGTATCTGAGAAATTGGAAAAAATATCATCTACATGGATAGGGGACATTTCAATGGTATTAGGGTTGGTCCTCCTGGAAGCCTATGTGTTCTGAGTTTTTAGTGGGTTTTTAGTTGCATAAAATGTTATGAATCCAAAAGATCGGGCCTACATTACATATAGGAGAAGAAGGGAAAGAGAAGAAGCAGATAATCCATTTGTTTCAAATTCTTCATCAGAGGAAGGAAACATGGAAGATAGACGTGAAATGGGTGATAGATGAGAAATACCTGAGAATAGGACCTTACAGATCCTGAATGACCTGGCTCTGAACAATAGGTAGTTCAACTTCTAACACAGTTGATGAATGACAAAAATAACGCTGGTAATAATGGTACAGGGGATAGAAATGGTTGCAATGGAGGTAATAGGAATGATGGAAACATTACAAAAGGAAGTAATACTCACACACCTACTCACATTCACACTAGACCATCAAGTAGGGTGACTCTTAGGCCACTTTTGCCTAATTTCTTAGAAGGGAAACAAACTAGAAATTAGAGGCAACAAGGGAAAGGTGAACAATTTAGTGACTACTTGAGGGAGTACCAAACTCTAGGTGATGAATTTCATGTAGCAATGTCCTTACAAGATTTTTTCACCATCAAGTATACGAACAGGCTAAGGGATAATCACATGGGTCCACAGAATCAGGATCTTCAACATAAACTCGAGAAGTTATCTCTACCTCCTTTGATGGTTCCAACAAATGCACTACTAGGGACTAGGTGCAAAAGATAAATACCTATTTATAACCCAACCCAATCTTGGAGACTGAGGCCATCAGTTTGCTATGTTGCATCTAGACGAAGAGTCCCACGAATGGTGGTACCATGGGCTGGTTATGCTAGGGCATGCCAAAATTACTTCATACCTGGATTTCACATAGAGGCTTATCGATCGATTCGATAAGGACCCAGAGCTACACTTCAGGGAGTTAACACAACTCAAGCAATTCAGGAGAGTAGATGCTTATATTTCAGCATTCCAAAGGCTCTCGATTATGGTGACCAATGTTTCAGAGTACAGATTAGCTATCCTTTTCATTGAAGGATTGTTTAAGCCACTTCATGGTTGGATCAAGGCCTTCTGACCTGAATCTCTACAAGAAGCCATCTTGTTGACACTTGATCTTGAGACCATTCAGCCTACACTTCATCCCAAAAGGGGGAATCCCAAAGATAGCAAATTAGAATCCAAACTAGAGGGGAAAACTTTCAATCAGCCTAAGCCTACCCAACCTAAAATGGACCTTGAGATAAGACAATAGTTGTGTAGAAAAGGGTTATGTTATACATGCAAAGAACCATGGGAACCCAAACACAAGTGCCTTGGAAAAGGAAAGGTGCATTACAGAGAGGTCATCCTTGACAATGAGACTATCTCATAGAGTGATCACGAGGAGAAGCCCCTGGTGCATGACAATTCTAATACCACAGGTGTGACGCATGGTACGATTGCCACATTATTCAAAGTTCCTAAGTACCAACCTTTCAGAGTGAGAGGATTTCTGAGTGGACAGGGGGTTACTTGTTTGGTTGATAGCAAGGCGACACATAATTTTGTTAATGAGGATTTAGTGGTGAAGAGGGGATTGCAGGCTAGATACTTCCTAGGATTTAGTGTCATGATGACTAATGGTTCCAAAATGAGTTGCACTAGTTTGGTTTTGTAGTTGAGCATTCAGTTGAGTGACTACGTAGTCACTAATGATTTATATGTGATTGAAATTGGTGAGGATGATCTTGTCCTAGGGATTCAATGGTTGCATGCACTTAGAAAATATAGCCAGATTTTCAAGTGATGGAGCTAGAATCTAAATCAACTGGGAAGAAGATAGTGTTGAAAGTATTGTCTAATGATGCACCAAAAGTGTCCATACAACTAAGTGTGGGATAGATTTGGGAGTATGAAATTATTTCTATCTAGAGTCAACTATACTTTCCATTTTATCTCAATAGGTGTGAGTTTTTCAGATTTAGATCCAAGATTATCATTGCACACAAAGTTGTGTGATGGCTGTTCGAGAACGACAAGCACAAAAATTAAAGACTTGGTGTCGCTAACTAAAGTTAATTGTCTCGATTGGTGTGAGAAAAATTGTTGCTTAAGAAACTGGAGTCAGGATGACAACACTTCCCAAACCATGAATCCAGGAATTCACACGATGATCAGATTACTCTATAGGATGCTACAGGATGTAGGAATTGCAAACATTGATTACATCAATGTAGTGTGTTAGAAGCAGGGTGAAGGACTCTGCAGGTATATTTGGGATCCTGGTATTGGTATTTTGGGCTCAAAGATGGATTGCTTGAGCACAAACAATCTCAAGAAGGGAGGATTGTAATGTCCCCAATCCTCGGCTGAATAATGTTTAATTAATTTAGTTAATAAAATATTATTTATGTCCTAAATTAATATTTGGGACATTCATATTAAAGTGACACCAATAAAAAAATAATAAATAATAAAATTCATATTATAATATAACAAGGAGCTAATGAGTTTTGGTGGGAAAAACCAAAATAGTGTTATAAAAGGGACTCTTGGGCTCATTTCTAAATATGCTTGATAATTTTCTCTTATTGGTGATTTGAGAGTTTTTCGAAGCTCTGGGGCGAAACCCTAGGGTTCAGTTGGAAGGATCATCCACATTCTTCACGTGTTCTTCATTGCAAAATTCAGAGACAAATCTTTAGTATTTGATGGATATCAAGGTTTGATGATTTTATGTTTGAGGTGAGAGTTTTATTATTCTATACTTATTTAATAATACCTACACCATCATTCAAATAAGACAAGGAAGATTGAGTATAGAAAAGATAAATTCTCCAGTCTGCAAATAGAGATAAATTAAATCTGTTGGTGTCAAATAACCATAATATTATTACTACCTTAATATTTCACAATGTCACTTCCCAGGTGATCTAATTCTCAATGAGTCTGATGTGGAAGGTCAGACTGGTCAACAAAAGGTGATTCGATGAGAATATTCTTGTTTAAATTTTCTATCTCTCCCTTGAAGGAAATCGTGAGTTGTCTGAGTGCATACTTCCTTAGCGGACAATATTTCATACATTGGCGTGTGAGTTAAACCATTCCTCAAGTCATTGTTATTTGAATATTATCATAGCTATTTGCTAGCCTGAGATCTCCAGTTACCGCCAGCATTAGGAAGAATAAAGTAGGACAATTCAAAGATTTGGTAGCTGTGGAAATAAGGAGTCATGTGCTTGAGAAAAACTATGAAAGTCGATAAGACTCATTTTTGTAGCTGCCGCTTCATAACATCAATCGTGGAAATCCAACGAGGAGCTTTAGATAAAGAAAAGTTATAGATAAGACAAAGGAGGCCAATTCGGAAGAAAAAAATTGGAGTAAGAGAAAAACATTAGGCCTTATGAATATTTTTGTCCTCAGGGATTGAGAATGGAGACGCTAGTAAAGACAAAACAATGGATTTGGAAAATAGGACAAATTGATAATTTATTTGATTCCCTATCTCTGACAAGCGTATTTACCAAGTTGGATTGTATTTGCTCTATTATGAAAATATATCTTACTATTATGACTCAATAGTATGGTTGTTAATTATTTTGGGCATAGTACTACAGTCATCGATTTAGCCCGAGGAACAATGTTGAGATATGATATTACAATTGGGATGTGGTAAACTGCTTTCTATTGTTTATTATGAGGTTGTATGAGTAATTATATATGTTTTCAAAGGTTAATTGGTCTGAATATATTTCTAATCAATACATGATCAACAAATAGTCCCTTTCCATTGTTCAAATTATGTGAGAAGATCTGTTGACATTGTCAAGTAATTTCTATTGTAACACAGGTTTATAGTAATCTGGAAGTGAACTTTGGTAACCTGAAATCATTCTTGTTTGCAACCTGTATTGTGTTAAATGGTTAAATCCTTTATAATAAATTACCATGACATTATATTTTGTGAGGAATTATATGACAACAGTTTGCCAAGCCAAAAGGTTGTTCTAAAAATCTATTTATGCTAAGCTCAGTTTATGTTAACTTAGTTGAAAAATGAAAAATGTCAAATTAAGTGTTTGAGAAATCGGAAAAAATATTATCTACACAGGTAGAGGAAATTTTAGTGGTATCAAAGCCGGTCCTCTTGCCAGCCTATGTGTTCTAAGTTTTCAGTGGGTTTTTAGTTGCATAAAATGTTATGAATCCAAAATATCAGGCCTACATTACATATAGGAGAAGAAGGGAAGGAGAAGAAGCAGTTAATCTATTTGTTTCAAATTCTTCATCAGAGGAAGGAAACGGGGAAGATAGACGTGAAATGGGTGATAAACGGGAAATACTTGAGAATAACACCTTACAAATCCCGAATGACTTGGCTAGAGGTCAACAACGGGTAGTTCATCTTCTAACATAGTTGATGAATGATAGAAATAACGCTGGTAATAATGGTACAAGGGGTACAAATGGACATAATGGAGGTAATAGGAATGACAGACACATTGCAAAAGGAATTAATACTCACACACTTGCTCATAGTCACTCTAGAGCAACGAGTAGGGTGACTCTTAAGCCACTTTTTCCTAATTTCTTAGAAGGGCAGTAATTTGGAAATCAGGGGCATCAAGGGCAAGGTGAAGGATTTAGTGACCAATTGAGGGAGTACCAAACTCTAGGTGATGAATTTCATGCAACAATGTCCTTACAAGATTTCTTCACCGTAAAGTATACGAACAAGCCAAGGGATAATCATAGGGGTCCACAGAATTAGGATCTTTAACGAAAACTTGAGAAGTTGTCTCTACCCTCCTTTTATGGTTCCAACAAATGCACTACTAGGGCCTGAGTGCAAAAACCAGATACCTATTTCCAAATTAGCCCAAAGTTGGAGATCGAGGCCATCAAGTTTGCTACGTTGCATCTAGATGGAGAGGCCCACAAATGGTGGTATCATGGGCTAGTTACACTGGGGAATTCCAACATTACTTTGTACCTGGATTTCACACAGAGGCTTATCGGTCAATTTGATAAGAAGGACCTAGAGCTACACTTCAAAGAGTTAGCACAACTCAAGCAAGTTGGGACAATAGATGCTTATATTTTAGCATTCCACAGGTTCTCAATTATGGTGATAAATGTTTTAGAGCATAGATTAGCTATCCTTTTCATTGAAGGATTATCTGAGCCACTTTGTGGTTGGATCAAGGCCTTCAGACCCGAATCTCTATAGGAATCCATCCAGCTAGTACTTGATCTTGAGACCGCTCAGCTTACACTTCATCCCCAAAGGAGGAATCCCAAAGATAACAAACTAGAATCCAAACCAGAGGGGAAAACTTTCAATTAGCCTAAGCCTACACAACCTAATATGGACCTTGAGACAAGACAAGATTTGCGTAGGAAAGGGTTATATTACACATGCAAAGAACCATGGGAACTTATACACATGTTCCTTGGAAAAGGAAAGGTGCATTACGTAGAGGTCATCCCCAACAATGAGACTAGCTCGGAGAGTGATCACAAGGAGTAGCCTCTTGTACATGATGATGCTAGTACCAAAGGTGTGATGCATGGTACGATTGCCACATTATTCAGAGTTCCTAAGTACCACCCTTTAAGAGTGAGAGGAGTTATGAGTGGATAGGGGGTTACTTGTTTGGTTGATAGAGGGGTGACACATAATTTCATTAAAGCGAGTTTAGTGGTGAAGAGGGGATTGTAGGTTAGATACTTCCCAAGATTCAATGTCATGATGACCAATGGTTCCAAAATGAGTTGCACTAGTTTGGTTCCATAGTTGAGCATTCAATTGAGTGACTCCATAGTCACTAATGATTTCTATGTGATCAAAATTGGTGAGGTTGATGTTATCTTAGGAATTCAGTGGTTGCATTCACTTGGAAAATATAACCAGGATTTTTAGGTGATGGAGCTAGAATTTAAATCAACTGGGAAGAAGATAGTGTTGAAAGCATTGTATGATGATGCGCCACAAGTGGATACAGCTAAGTGTGGGATAGCTTTGGGAGTATGAAATGATTTCTATCTGGAGCCAACTATTCTCCCCATTTTATTTCAGCAAGTGGGAGAGTTTTCATATTTAGATCCAAGATTATCATCGCACACAAAGTTATGCGATGGTTGTTTGAGAATGATGAGCACAAAAATTGCAGACTTGGTGTGGCTAGTTGAATTTAATTGTCTCAAATGGTGTGAGAAAAATTGTTGCTTAAGCGACTGGAGTCAGAATGATAACACATACCAAACCATGAATCTGAGAATTCACACAATGATCAAATTACTCTACAGGATGCTACAAGAGGTAGGAATTGTAGACATTGATTGCATCAGTGTAGTGTGTCAGAAGTAGGGAAAAGGACTCTGGAGGTATATTTGGGATCCTAGTATTGGGCCTTTGGGTTCAAAGATGGATTGCTTGAGGGAAAGCAATCTCGGGAATGGAGGATTACAATGTCCCCAATCTCGGAATGAAAATTGTTTAATTAATTTAGTTAATTAAATATTATTTGTCCTAAACTAATATTTGGGACATTCATATTAAAGTGACACAAATAAAAACAAATAAATAATAAAAGTCATTTTATAATATAATACTTGGAGATAATGAGTTTTGGTGGGAAAACCTAAAATGGTGTTATAAAAGGGACTCCTAGGCTCATTTCTAAGTATGCTTGATAATTTTCTCTTATTGGTGATTTGGGAGTTTTTTGAAGCTCCAGGAAGAAAACCCTAGGGTTTAATTGGAAGGATCATCCATATTCTTCACATGTTCTTCATTGCAAAATTCGGAGAAGAATCTTCAGTATTTGATGGATGTCAAGGTTTGATAATTTTTTGTTTGAGGTGGGAGTTTTATTATTCTGTATTTATATAATAATAACTGCATCATCATTCAAATAAGACAAGGAAGATTGAGTCTAGAAAACATAAATTCTCCAGTCTATGAATAGAGACAAATTAAATCTATTGGCCTCAGATAACCATAATATTATTGGTGCCTTAATATTTCTCAACACCACTTCCTAGGTGATAAAATTCTCAATGATTCTGATGTGGATTGTCAAACTGGTCAACAAAAGGTGATTCAATGAGAATATTCTTGTTTAAATTTCTCATCCCTCCCTTAAAGGAAATTGGGAGCTATTTGAGTGTACTTTCTTAGTGGACAGTATTTCATACATTGGCATGTGAGTTAAATCATTCCTCAAGTCATTGTTATTTGAATATTATCATAGTTATTTGCTAGCTCAAGATCTCCAGTCGCTACCAACAGTAGGAAGAATCGAATAGGACAATTCAAAGATTTGGTAGCCGTCGAAATAAGGAGTCGTGGGATTGAGACAAATTGTGAAAGTCGATAAGAATCATTTTTGTAGCCCCCACTTCATAACATCAATTGTGGAAATCCAACGTGGAGCATCAAATAAAGACAAGTTACATATAAGACAAAGGAGGCCAGTTTGGAAAACAAAAATTGGAGTAAGACAAAAACATCAGGCCTTATGAATAATTTTGTCCTCATGTATTGAGAATGGAGGAAAAAATATAAGCAGGTCATCATAGAATATAATGAGACGCCAGTAAAGAAAAAACAATCGATTTGGAAAATAAGATGAATTGATAATGTATTTGATTCCCTATCTCTAGAAAGCGTATTTACCAAGTTAGATTGTATTTGTTCTATTTTGAAAATATCTCTTGCTTTTATGAGTCAATAATATGTTTTAATTATTCTGGGCATAGTACTATAGTCATCAATCTAGCTTGAGGAACAATGTTGAGATCTAATATTGTAATTGGGATGTGGTAAACTGCTTTCTATTGTTTATTCTGAGGTTGTATGATTCTGGTGATATATGTTTTCAGAGGTTAATTGGTCTGAATATATTTTGAGCAATACATGGTCAACAAATAGTCCCTTTCCATTGTTCAAACTGTGTGAGAAGATCTATAGACGTTGTCAAGTAATTTCTATTATAACACAATTTTATAGTAATCTGGAAGTGATCTTGTAATGTCCCCTTTTGAGAAAACCCTAATTCTTGCCCTAGAAACACAAGCTAATGAAATTAGGGTTACAACTTATTAATTAAATACTTTAAGCCAGATAAATCTTGGTTTAGGTCCTGCAATCATGTTAGATAATATTGGAATATAATCCATATACTTAAACATATATAACAAATGTTTATCTATGCAAATCATACAAATATCTAAGCAACGTAAACCACATAATATTTATAATTTGGATTGGGAGTTGGATCATAAGGGAAAATGGATGAGAAGCATGATAGGTCCGCTCAAAGCTATCACACGAAGCCCAAAAGCGGATATACCATCCCTCCTGGCCCTCAAGAGACACACTTAGACATCCCACATGGGGTGGTCTACTTGGTGGACAAGTTGTATTTGCATTCCCTACCCTTGCTACCTTATCCATTCCTCTTATGATCGAACTTTCATAATTTCTTCTCAGCCACCAATCCATGTGGAGGTTGGGGAGAAGAGCTTACTGTTAACACAGACCGGCTGCCACTACACCAAAAGCTCGAACTGTCAGTGAGGGCGCCACCGGAGAGGTTAGCCAGAGACCACACGGGTCCGAAGGGAGGGGTTGAGGGTCCTGCGTGATAACAGCTTAGCCCCCCTGAGCCGAGAGGTCCATATTGGACACAGACGACCACGAGGTGAGTAAGGAGCACCGATGGGAATCGAACCCCTCCCCAGCAGAGTCGCCAGTTTGTTAACACAAACCGGCTACCACTACACCAAAAGCTCGAACTGTCAGTGAGGGCGCCACCAGAGAGGTTAGCCAGAGACCACACGGATCCGAAGGGAGGGGTTGAGGGTCCCGCGTGATAACAGCTTAGCCCCCCCGAGCCGAGAGGTTCGTATTGGACACAGACGACCACAAGGCGAGTAAGGAGCACCGGTGGGAATCGAACCCCTCCCCAGCAGAGTCGCTAGTTTGTTAACACAAACCGGCTGCAACTACACCAAAAGCTTGAACTGTCAGTGAGGGCGCCACCGGAGAGGTTAGCCAGAGACCGCATGGGTCCGAAGGGAGGGGTTGAGGGTCCCGCGTGATAACACTTACCATAGGCAACCCTTAGACACCCTCTCCTAAGCCCAAGAGTGGATATCACCCCCTTGGCTCCAAGTGGTGCACTTAGACATCCATCAAGGAGTAATGTACCTAGGAGGACATCTAATATTTGCTCAACCTACTAGTATTTTCTCCCTAGCTCCTCCATTGATCGTTTAATGAAAATTAAAAATATAAATAACAAAATATATATAATTGCATACAATAATTATAATAGAACATATCCTAAAAATAATAAATATATATGATAATAACATAATTGCATTCACTAATTATAATAAAGCATACCATGATTTGCTAACTCAGACCAGCCCATGTGCTATATGCCTGAATTATAAGTATTTTACTAAAGAGATTGGACGTTCGAATACTCAGAAATATTCCTTCTTTATCATTGATGATTTTACTTATTTATATAGAAAAAGGCATGACTTGTTTTAAATCAGTCATTGTTTTCATAAATTAATTCTAAGTCTAACACATAGTGAACCGTTACATCTATTGCATGCATCCCTTTTAATATATCAAGTGCTGCTTATTAATAATTTGTTCCCTACCTTAAACTATTCATAATTCATTTAGCTGATCATTATCTTTACAATTACAAATATAAGCTTTGTCTTTTTCCTCTCCTTAGATGGAATCGTTGCATGCTACTTTATATATATTTGTTATTTATGAACCACTGCTTTTGTTTAAATAATTATTTATGCTTATTAATATATTTTATGCTTCCTTATTTTATTATATTTATTTTTTATATTAGTTTATGTGTATATTTTATATAATAATAATAATCAAATTGTTAATATTTATTTTGTATAGTTGATTTTTATATTGTTATATTCGATTATTATAATTATAATAATATTAAATTGTTAATATTCTTCTATATATTTTTGATATGTTGTCTTGTTATTTATTTTATTCATTCATTTGTATTTTCATGATTTATATCTAAGTGTTACAATTTCGAGGTCATGACAAATTTTTGGTAACCTGAAATCATTCTTGTTTGCAACTTGTATTGTGTTAAATGGTTAAATCCATAGAAGCAATAATCTGCAAAAAATATCGATTAATCTCTATTTTTAAAAAAATTGTACGTTGGATAATTTTTCCTAGACTTTTTGAAAAAATCATTGACCAAAAGGTGAACGAATTTTTCCCATTTCAAATTGCAAAATTGCCATAAAAAAAAAAGTGTTTAAAACCTGCAAAAAAAAGCGAATAAAATCACGCTAATTTTCGCATGAAAAAAACCACGAGACCATGGCTTGTTGCTTACTATTATTCTTTGATAGATTTTTTCCAAGCATCCATAGCTTGTTTGAAAGCACTTGTTTTAGGCTTTTAGCCATAACAGCAAAGCAGTGAAATGTTTGATAAAATGCTTTGGTAGACATGTATGAAAAATGTGGTAGCATAGACAAGGCAGTGAACTATTTGAAAAAATGCCTCAAAGAAATGTGGTCTCATGGTGATGGAATTCCATGACGAATTCCATGGTAAGCAAATTGTTATGGATTGTCATGGCATTCCATCACCATGAGACCACATTTCTTTGAGGCAATTTTTCAACCAATTCACTACCTTGTCTATGCTATTGCTTACCATTATGCTTTGATAGATTTTTTCCAAACATCCATAGATTGATCGAAATCGCCTATTTTAGGCTTTTAGCCATAGCAGCAAGGCAGTGAACTGTTTGATAAAATGCTTTGGTAGATGTTAATAAGAATTTAACAAGCTCCCTTCGGGTATATTTTTCCTGTATGTATCGGCCCGTGCATCACAGGGAATCAACTTATCCTTTTACCAAAAGTTTGCTTTTCCCCTCCATGTGTTTGCTCTGCGCATCTCGAAGGTTTCCATTCCTTTTGCATCTCGGGAATCCCCGCTATACTTCCACGTTTCATGACTGTGGGCCATTTTTGGTCATTCCTTTTTGCTTCCTCATCGGGCTCCGCTCGAGTGCCACGAGGCTCCCACTCCCAAGAATTTGGCGGGCCCCACAATTTTTTTTTGCGGTGTAGTCTTGCTACATGTCTACTTTTCGCAAATCTTTCAGCGTGGAGATGAAGTAACGACTGCGGGTAGCGAAATGCTGCCACACGTCTCTTTTGCGCTCAACCGATGGTCGTTTCCTCCGCTATTGGATAGTGCTCTGCCCATTCAACACATGTAGCCTTGGCGCAAGTATTCAGCGATGAGAGAGAAAGGTTCACACGGGCAGAGAAATGTTGACATGTGCCTAATCGATGGATCCCGTATTCGGGCGATCAACCAGGCGAACCGAATGTTGTGATTAGCCACTACTTGTCATAATCATTTGCGCAGGATGGTGACACTTGTTTGATTAGCCTTGCCGGGACCACTGCCATCATTTGCAGAGGATGCACCTGTGCCTGGAATGACCATATGCTTAGTTTTGAATTGTTTCTGTTGCAACGGCTTAGGGAATATTCTTATTTCTGCATCATTGCTAGGGGATAGAAAAATCTTTTTTGTTGTTGCTCTTCGAAGCAGTGGGGGTTTTTTTTGCTATAAATACTTTTCTTTGTTATGAGAAAAGGGTCCAGAATTTTGAAGGAACATTGGTTTTAGGAAAAGACACCAGGCCTTTATTATTGTTTTATTTTATTGCAAAGAACTTTCAGACTGTACCAATTGTTCAGCCTTTCTATTCTTTCATACCATTTGATTAAACTGTAAACTATGTTTTTATTGTCTAGACATTTCATTTGAGAACTTCTATATATGTTGAATGCAAGTTTGTTGATCTAGATCATTTCTAATGACTCTTCTTGGTAGTAGGAATGTATGCAATGTTATTTTATGTCAATGAATGGATGGTCTATGCTATAATCTTCAGTTTCTAATTTTATGGAACACTACAAATACCAATTAGGCCCTTAGATCTATGATTTATCGTGCCTATCATTAAGTCTTGGCGCATCACCTTAGGTTAGACTTTATTTTATTATATTTGTTTCATTTTCCCTTTCCAAACCCATTATAGAAGAATCTGACTTCTCTCAAAACCCGAAGGTCACTCAGTTTAGCACAAAAGGTCCCCCATAAATTGAGTTTCCCATAAGACAATGTTACCTTGTCAAATTTTGGCGTCAACAATTTGGTCCTCATATCAGCAGAATTAGTACCAAGGCGGTTCTTCCCGCACTAATTCACCAGCTCTGACGGTCAACCAAATGGTGTCGGTGCCTACTCCGCTAACGAGCGCTTCACCAAGCTCGAGTAGGGAATTAACCATGGGGAAGAATAACCTCATTGATGACATCAATTTGTGGTGCTTCCCTTGCAGTGATGTTCATATGCCCCAGAATTGTCCACGTGGCAACTTACAACAAAAGGTGGTAGAACAACGCAGCCAAGGCACGACGCCAGACCACAGGGGTTATGTATATCCCTCGCCACAAATGGAGAGTGCGGTTCTTACCGCGCAAATGCAAGGGATGTCTCTAGAACAAGAATCTAACATTGTTCCTAATCACGCACTTTTCTCATGGATGGAGGAAGAAGAAACAGTGTTTTCTAATGATACATTTATATCCAAAACACCGCAAGTGCAATATGATTATAACACGTGCTCAAAGAGGATATTTACCAGCGAATCAGTTGTTTCGCATCTAGCCAGCCTGCAACTTAAAGGTACCTTTGATCAGATTCCTGGCACTTCTACTGCCTCGCTACCATCTCAACCATGGAAGGAAATTATTATAACAAGAGCCAAGGAGCAGAAACCTATGAGTTTGTCACCTTTTAATGTGGTAGAACAATTGAAGAAATCATCCGCTAATGTGTCTCTATGGGACATTCTAGCTATCCCAGAGAAAAAAATGCTATTACAGAAGGCACTTCAAGAAGAGGTCAGTGCAGCGCCAACAAAGCAGTTAGCCAATGCAGAGGTTGTTAATCAACTACCGCCAGCTAAAGTCCTTACGAACAATACAAAAGGATCCCCTGTCAAAGTTAGAGATAAGTTGAAGCCCCAACCCTTCTTCTTGACTCTCATTATATGAAAGAAGTTATTGCACAATGCTATGATTGATTCTGGCGCTAGCACCACAATTATGCCTAAATAGATAGCCGAAGCTTTAGGACTCGGCTACGAACCTATGAAAAGGGGGGTAATGCAGCTTGATGGGAACAAATTTAAAACCATAGGTGTCATCAAGGCACTTCCTTTAACTCTATTCACTTTCCCTAGTATCATAGTGCCACAAGATACTATGATCATAGATGTTCCTCCATGTTCGGTCTTTGTCTATCCCGAGAATTTACTTCAAAGGTGGGCGGATACCTATCCTTGGATTGGTCACATTTGATTCTTATAACCAAGCACGGTGCAAAAATGAAGATAGAATCAGAGGCTTTGCATTCTGAACATGTAGCGGATGAAGCCCTGATCAATTTTGAAGTCACGCATACCTCTATCGCCAAGCAGGAAATGTATTGTGTTGAATTACTAGAGGAAGAAAAGGTGAGTGGAGATCGGGATGACCAAGAGGATGCTCTACTGAGTGAACACATGGAAAGTGACCCTTTCGGCAATTATCATGCTACAGGATTGGGCACCTATGTAATTTATGATGAAGACCAAGTGCTTCCAAAGGTTGCCAATGAGTTCAAAGGTAGCCAAGCAAATGAGCTATGGACATTGTACTTTGACGGAGCAAGAGGTAAAGTAGGCACTGGAGCGGGGATATGTTTAATATCCCCACAAGATGAAAAAATGCTAAGGTCTTTCCACTTTCATTTCGCTTTTTCAAACAATGAGGCTGAATATGAAGGATTAGTTCAAGGTTTAAGCCTTGCGGAACGAATGGGCATTAAGCAATTAATGTTGTTCAAAGATTCTGAACTAGTAGTCAACCAAGTCCAATGGATTTCCGCGGCAAGGAATTTACGCATGAGATCCTATCGGCACCAAGTCTAGGACCTGGTTGAGAGTTTTGAAGCCTTAAACATCCAGACTATTCCCCGAGGACAAAATAGAAATGCAGATCGCATGGTCGTGATTGGTGCTCAGTTTGATCCTGCCTCTGACCTTATACATAATGAACATTCAGTACGAGTACTAGTCTGACCGGAAATTCCTAACAATGATCAGAGTTGGCAGGTTTTTGAAAGTAATGAACACATCGCCACGTTCATCCAGCAGTCGAGAGAATTCGTCGATCAACTTCAACCAAAGATTGTTGAGGCTTATGAAGGACAAATCATGCAGCTCAAATCCAACAAGCTTCTGAAAGGATTGGTTACTCTAAAAAAAAAAATTGATTGTGATGATGCAAGGAATGATAGACAAAAGTTCGCAGCAGACAAAAGTGATTACGTAGACCTTCAGGTCTTAGATGGCAGAAAGCTTCGAGTCAGGAAAGATGTCCCGCACCACGATAAAGAAAGACTCATCAATTTCTACAAAAAATATGGAGTAGTGGCCTGGTCCTATGATGATCTGGAGGGATATGATCATAATATCATTCAACACATGATCAAGCTAATAGAGGGTGCAAAACCAGTCCGACAAAAGTAGAGGCTAGTAAACCCCAAAGTTGAAGCGCTAGTGGCGCAAGAGCTAACCAAGCTAATTGAGTCACGCATTGTCTTCTCAATCAAGCATAGTACTTGGGTATCCAATCTGGTCCCGGTCTGAAAGAAGAATGGAGATATCCTCTTTTGTGTGGACTTTCGAGACCTAAACATAGCATCCCTGAAGGACCATTATCCGCTGCCTTCTATGGAATCAATCTTACAAATGGTAGTAGGATCAGAAATGTTTTCTCTGCTGGATGGTTTCTCCGGTTACAATCAGATCCGAGTTAAGAAGGAGGATCAACACAAGACCATGTTCACTACAAAGTGGGGAACGTTTTCTTATGCTAAAATTCCTTTTGGTTTATCCAACACAAGGGCGACATTCCAGCGG
This sequence comes from Sequoia sempervirens, assembly GCA_007258455.2. Taxonomy (NCBI): domain Eukaryota; kingdom Viridiplantae; phylum Streptophyta; class Pinopsida; order Cupressales; family Cupressaceae; genus Sequoia; species Sequoia sempervirens. Next base: position 30,991 of record VDFB02388788.1, on the reverse strand, counting down.
GCGATGGACATCGCATTCAGTGAGCTAATCAATAAGTTTATTCTAATTTATTTGGATGATCTTACTGTGTTTTCTAAATCTAAGGATAATCATTTTGACCACTTAGAAATAGTTTTTCAAAAGTGCCAAGAGTTCGGGGTTTCCCTAAATCCAAAAAAATGCATATTCGGAGTACCGCAAGGCAAGCTGTTAGGACATGTGGTATCTAAGGAAGGAATTTCAATCAACCCCGAATGGGTGAAAGCTATCAAAGAACTACCCTTCTGGTGAATAAGAAAGGTGTTCAATCCTTCCTGGGCAATTTTGTTAGCAAGTTTATTTCTGAATTTGCGGGAATAATTAAGCGGATCACCCTGATGCTTAAAAAGGATCAAGCATTCAAGTCAACGACCGAAGCTTAGGAAGCCTTTGAAAAAGTCAAGGAAGCTATTTTCGCAGCTCTAGTACTGGTTAATCTAGATTTATCCAAGGATTCTATAATGTATGCATTCAGTAGCAAGTCCAGTATTGCTATAGTGACATTCTACTCCCGGACCCTGAAGAAATATGAGACGAATTATAATTTCGTCGAAAGACAGGCCTTTGCAATAGTGAAGGGACTTAAAAAGTTTCGCCATCTAATTTCTTGCAACAAAGTGTTTTTTTATGTCGCACATTCCAATGTGCGCGAATATATCATGGAGGGATAAATCACAAAAAAAAGAGCTAATTGGATCACCAAGATCCTTGAATATGACATTGAGGTCAAACCCACTAAAACTGTCAGAGGAAGAGGACTGTGCAAATACATGGTGCAGAATGAGGAGATACTCGCCGAAGGAGAGCAACCGAAGCTTGTTCTGATAAATGGGCCAAAATTAGAGGGTTGTTGGCTAACAGATAGAATGAGGTTTATGCAAACAGGAAAGTATCCACCAGGTCTCTCCTCTCAAAAGAGGAGATACTACCAGCTGCAAAATTACGAATATGCGCTAGTGGAGGGGGTCCTTTTCAAAAGGAATTTCAATGGTCTACTCTTGCGATGTGTTACTACAGAGCAAGCAAAGAGAATCCTTGACACGTTCCACAATAGCGCTACGGGCGGACACTTCTCTGCTAAGACCACCACCATCAAAATCATGTGCGCAAGTTACTATTGGCCTACACTTTTCAATGACTCCCACTCTTTGGTAAAATCTTACAAAAAATGCCAATTCTTTACTGACAGAAGGAAGAATTCTGCAATGCCTCTCAAACCTATAGTGGCAAACGAACCGTTTGCACAATGGGGCATGTCCTTCATCGAGATGATTAATCCCACTTCTAGTGCCGAACACAAGTGGATTCTGACCGCAATAGATTACTTCACGAGATGGACAGAGGTCGTTCCGCTTAAAAATGCAACAGAGACGGAGATTGTGGATTTCCTCAAAGAGCTAGTGACAAGGTTCGGTCCTCTGAAGACTATCATTTTTGATAATGCCAGAGCTTTCCTAGGCGCAAGGGTATGTCACTTTTTGTTGAAAAATGGCATATTCCTTAAGACATCATCAAATTATTACCCATAGGGAAACGGCCTAGCGGAGTCAACGAACAAGAACCTAGTCTAACTCCTTAAAATAATTGGTTCAGAACATCAAAGAGAATGGCATAAAAACCTCCGAGCAGCACTTTGGGAAAACCGCATAACTCCTAAGCAAGTCCTTAAGACTTCGCCTTATGAGTTGGTATACGAGAAAGAGGCATTGTTGCCTATATCTATGGAGATTCTGGCACTCGAATTGTTGAAATCTTTCAAGCTAGAACAAAATGGAATCATGGAGGTTTGGCTTGTCGAATTGTTGGAAGTATAAGAAAAAAGGGAGAATTCCCTAATAGCCATGACAAACCGCCAACAAGTGGTCAAGTGATGGTTTGACAAGAAGGCTTCTGACCAAGGCCTAAAATGAGGAGACTTAGTACTGAAATATGATAAAAGGGTTGTTAAGCCAGGTCAGCATGGTAAATTTGATAGCCTATGGGAGGGCCCCTTTAAAATCATTCGGTGCAGGGAGCATAACGCTTTCGAGTTAGAAAGTATGGAACATGAACCCTTAGGAATCCTAGTCAATGGGATTCATCTTAAGCTGTTCCATTGAGTGTTGAGTTCTATTTTTGTACATATGTGAATAATGCTTTTATTTTATTTCCCTTTGTGTTGGCCAGTCTTTTTTGAAATTGGTTTGCGTTTCTACGGAAATAACCCATAATTGCAGAGGATAGAGCAGTGAAATTACTTTACATGTAAAACACACCCATGTGCAAATAAAATGAATACATATGCTAATCAAAGAGCCCATACATTAGAAGTGCAGAATGGAAGAAAGAGCCATGGATTTTTATAAAGATATATATGTCGATTTATATATATTCTTTTGTTTTTACATTGCAAAATGGCTGAGAAAGCCATAATCCAAAAAGTATACGACTATACGAGCTATTCTTTCATATATGCAATATTTATAGCCTTTTTCAGACTTATGTACAAAACTGTAAGGGAGTGGTGTATGCAATAGCCGAAAATAAAGAAACTGGGGGGCATTTTATCCAGGACCAGGGAGGCATTTTATCCAGGACCAGGGAGGAATTCTATCCAAGAGCACAGGAGGCAGCAATTGACGCATCTATGGCAGCATCTACCACTTCTTCTATGGTAGGGCCTACCGCATCTTCGTCAGTAGGTTTTGTGACAACAGAAGCAAAGTCATTTGGCACAACCGCCATTGGCGAGGGAAACACCAGGATCCTGAAGTTGGTATACCAATTGACGCCATAGAATGGTATTATGTTGTAGCTGCGGAACAAAAAGTGCAAAGCCTGGGTAACCCTTTGTCGATGCTCGTCGCATGTCTGAAGGCGAAATCCACTGAGAAATGACAACCATACAACTACCACTTCTTCCTCAATGTAGCGACAGAGGTCACTAGCTAATGGTAGGCCTACCCCATATGCAGCGTGAGCGAAAATCTCACCTAGGCCATTCAGGTACTTTCTTGGAAATATTTCCTTGACCAACTTCAGAGTTAGGGGCCTGGGGATACCAATGTCTAACATCGACGCTACAAAGTCTGAACAAATATCAGTATTCACACGGTACTTGTCCTCGTACTCTATATAGTCCCTACCCAGAACCCATTTTATGGCTACCAAAACCAAGGAGTGTTTATTTTTGGTCATTCTCTTCAATCGCCTAGTGGAAACCTCCCCTAGAAAAGTTGTCTGTGACTTATAAGAGGTTAACCTAACAGGAGTATCCATGATACTAACACTATTCTTATACCTTCTAACCAACACTAAAACTTACCTACCACCTAGCCTATGAGAAAACTTGCTTAGGACCGCGCCAATGACCTATTGTTAAAATTGCTCAAATGCTAAGTGTGATTTCCTCACTACTTAGCGGCCTATTTATAGAAAAAATGAGAAGGTGCATGCTAATCCATTTTGAGAAAATGTGATAACCAAGTGCCAACTTGAAAGGCATGCCTACGTTTTCTTGTATTTCCGGACCAGTTGCATATGTAGAGGTATGGTTCAATGTGTGCTAGATTAATAAGAGCTAGTTAATTAGCTTTAAAAAAGTGGCACGCATCGGCAGTAAGCTGCATGACCATAGGCTATTGTGTCATCTCATAGGCGTTTCCCAGAGCCCAAGGCAGTATCTGTATCCTTTCAGGTCATGATCGTTTGCTTTGGCTTAATCATTCCGTCTAGGATATTAATTGCCAGCACATACTAACACAAGGTTAGAAGGAAAATTGTTGGCTCAAGTTTCAAGGGAATCACAACATATCACACAGTTTCCAAACACAATAATGAATTCTTGCCACCTCGAAATGGCAAGTAATTCATTTTGCATGAACCGAAAAATTAACGATACATGCCGAATTAAATGCAAAAATCATGCTTTCCTCTACCATCTTGAGAAAAGATAGCCAAATATTGCATGAAAAGGTTTAATGATTCAAAGTATTTTTAAAAACGCCAAGGCTTAAGGTGTAGAGAAGTTTTTTTTAGCTTATCCAGAGCCAGACAAAATTTATGAAGAGTCCAAAACCTGCAGAAGTCTTCATCTGAAGAAAAATGTCAGAGAGTTCATCACAACAAATGGAAGAGGAGATTTGCCAAGAGTTTTTTACAGCTATACAGTCATTAGAAGATGTGTATTTCTATGAGGATTTAGCATATGCTATGTCTGGTATACCAAGCAAGCCAAAGAGGGCGTATACGATAGAGCTAAGCAGGCCCAAAGATTGCAGAAACAAGAAAAGGGTTGAGGAGAAATGCGATAATATTTATGACCCATGACTCGCAAAAAACCCTAAATCCTTAAGAGAAGTAGCCTGTGCAAGGTTGACGGCACCAAAGGCGGACACGTCTACAGTAAGAAAGGTTTGGCATAATGGTCTTCCACAATACATGGTCATGCTAGTACATTACTACCTAGAGATAGTTGATGCTATCATTCAACGTTATAACACTAGCACCTGCTACATCGAGGGCTGAAACTTAAGAGTTCACATCAGCCCACAGGCCATTTGGCATATGCTATGCATCTCGGACCCAAGTAAAAGAAGAGAGGAAATTGAGTCCTTTTACCCTAGTAAAGGAGAAAAAACATGGAAGGTGATGAAAAAGAACTCAAATTTCTTGTTGGAGGAGATTGGTAAGAAAGGTGTCCTAGGTGCTAAACTGTCAAGTATTTCGTTGCCGCACGGTTCATTACGCGAGGATATGTAGGATGCCATGTCAATGCTAGCTTTTGTGCGTGACTGAGACTCCGATGAGATGGTGGAAACCTTTCAACTGAGACCGGCCTTCCAATTCCCCAAACAACACGATACCTTCTGGTATGATTTCATTAAGTTCATGGTAGATGAAATGATACGGAAAATAAAAAATTACCCGACAAAGGGAAATTTTAGATTTCTCTCCTTCCTGGTTCACATGTTCCTACATCAAAACCCTGATTTCTTCGGCCGGTATTTTGAATTATCAATTTTTGATGAACGGGGGAAGAGAAAGCCAGTATCCACGTGGACGCCCTTTCTTTCCATGTCATATGATTATTATGCATTTTTGGATTATTTAATAACTCCAGTCTTGCATGATTTATGAGGAGAAGGTGACATAATCTAGCTCGACAGGGATTAGACCGGATATATGCAGAGTTTCACTCCCGCTTGTGACTGGTTCTTAGGAATATATTTCACAATTCTCTGAATGCGAGGCTTCACTGGTCAACCCTTTCTTCTCCCAGCCTGCATCATAGATAGGGTGCTCGCGCTTGAAATGTATATGTAGGTGTGTATCATTGATTTTACCTTCTGTAGTAGCAAAAGTGTCAAGAGAAAATGATTCTTCACTTGTCTGAAGAATTTCAAATCGGTGACTCTGTTAAAGAAACAATCAGATCAGTTATTGCAGGATAAACTAGCTCATTTAGGGTTGGTTTTGGTAAGTGACAAGTGGGATTACAACCCTTTCAATGAACTACCAAAGCTGCACATGAAATTTACGCATGTTCCCCGACCTTACTGGGAAAAGCGGCGTAACACGCAGGTAGACAAGGATGAAAATTTTGTTGAACTGGCATGTATTCCCATGCAAGATAACAGAGGGTCATGGCACAAGTTCTACTTTGTTGTGGCAGTGACCAAAGATAGTGTCCACATGGAATGCACCATGTACAATAAGTTGCGGAAGGATGAGGAGTGGACTGATGAAAAAATAGAAGCTTTATGGAAGTATCGCCAAGAGATAGGGCAATTGGATGCTCCTTATGAGAGCTTGAAGGAGGACAAGCAGTTTGAGAAATGGTGGGATGATGACCACCCCAGCACAGACTCTAGCATCAATAAGAGTGATGACCCGGAGGATGAGTCCAAAGAGCAGGAAGAAGAAGTGACAACTTCTATGTCCTCCACGTCGAAGGAAAAAGGTCCCAGATAGCCTACCTATGTAGCCACGAATGTGCATTTTAATATATCAAGGGCTTCACATAAACTTATTTGGGCCGCTAAGGTAGCCAAGGTCCCACATAAGCAAATGATAATCACTGCTGAGGCTCAGGAGACCCCGCTCGTAAAACAGTAGCGTATAGAGACCATTATCGGAGAAGGTTCGCAAGAACCCATTGGAAGACAGGTGCTTGCAACTAGCCAAGAGCTTGAGGATGAGGAAGAGTCGCTAACGATTCTAGAGCTGCCATCGACCACTCAACAGATAAAATTCACTCCTTCTTCCCTTGCTTCTCATTCTTTGGTATCTGCCCCTGTCTTAGCGGCAATCCCTGCCATGAGTACCGGCCCTCTGTTTCCCACTTTTAATCCAACACATGTGGGAGGTTTCGCCCAATTCTCACAGACGACTCCACCCGGATTTACTCCTCCGCGAACCCTTACACCAGCTATTGTCACTCAAGCTCTCCTTGCCTCACTTTCCGAAGGCATGCCCTCTACGGGTTCCCCTTCTTCCGCTATTGTTGTGGATCCTCTTCCATCACAACAAGCTGACTCCGCAATGACAAATCCTTCACCATTCCAGCCTATGAGTCCTCCAGCTAATTCACCAATTGAGTCATGGCAAGTGGCTAGCCCTTCTGTTGGTCCTCAAACCAAGCTTTGGAATGTGCCCCACTTCTCCCTGCAAACTGTCACTCTCCAGAAAAAGCAAATGTCCGCGCCTATCAGGGTTACCTATCCATATGCCCTACCTTCTGGTGCTCCTTTCATAGGTGGACTAGTTTCGTCGCCAGCCGAATTTATGGCGCAGATTGATTGCAGAAAGGAAGTACGTGTAAGTAGAATGCAAAAGCGCAAGGAAAAAGATGACAGTGCTTCTATTGAGCCAAAAATACAGACTCTTTATGATGAGACCTGACAGGAACTGAAGTTTTTAACCATGTACCCGAGAGTAACCAAACCTCAGAGGGAGATGCACCTAGAAGATTATGAAATATATGTGGTAGGGCTTGACATGAAGGTGGCCCGATCGTAGGATAAGGTTGAGATTATGGAGGAAACACAACGGGTGGTCACCTCTGACTTTCTTAAAACTGGACGACAACTAAAGAAGAAGGATGAGCAGCTTAAAGCGGTAAGGGAAAGAGTTAGTTTTTTGGAGAAAAAAAAATCCTTGGAGGCAGATGTTGCACGTATGACAAAAAGGGCGCTCGCAACAAAGGATGAGAAGAACAGACTTTAGGGTGAGCTTGTGAAGATTCAGACTATCGACCCTACCATGGTAAAAGAGCTACATGCTAAGAATCAGGAAGCAGAGCAGAATTTTCAACTGAAGAATGAAGAGTTGGAGTGACTTCGCCTTGAGTATAGTCAAGGAGTGACATAGAGAAATGAAGCTTTGGAGCACCAACAAGCTCAATATGAGCAGAAAATACAAGAAAAAGAGGTTGAATTTAAGGGCCTAAAAGCTCAATTAAAAGAAGAGCTCCAAGAGACAAAGTCCTCTCTGGACATGGACTTAGCAAATCACTCTCGAGTCAAGGAAAATTGGAATAAAGAAATGAGTAGCTCTGCAGAGCAGCTGGCATGTAAGAAAAAGAAAAGGGCAGAGTTGGCTAAGGCCATTAACTCAAGGGATGCGAAGATCACTTCCCTTAAAAGCTCTCTCCTGTCTTCTCCTACACAACTGAACATTATTTTGATGGTTAGGCAGTTGTATATTTCTCACTGGGAAAAGATTAAAGCTTTTTGCCTAGCACTGTAGCCCACCCTTTGATTCGTCACCAAGGCATCAAAGCTGAGCCAGGAGGCCCATGATACAATTGAGCAGTTCCCACAGTTTATCTTGGAGAAGGTTCCAGAAGAAAAAGATCTGCTCACCAAGCTATAATCGGTCTCTGATGAAAACCTCGTCAAGGCAGGAATTGAAGATCGAGATGCTGCTGCTTAGACAACAAATAAGTTTATCCACTGCCACTCTGCCTTCCAGCACACTAAAGCAGCCGTGGCTACTCTAAGCAAGACACTGGACAACATACGGGAGAGTTTCTCCAAGTTAAACAAGATGGGTTTACCATCCCCGTTCCTTGAAAATGGCTCTATTGCTATGACTGAACAACTTGCAGAAAGAATAGAAGAGAGGGAAAATGATCTGGATGCTTTTAGGAATTTTAGTCATCCTCCCACTGCAACCGACATTGAGGGAGTTATTCATCCGCTTGCACAACTACTGTTTCATTGTGAAGCGGGGGCCGGTTTACCTAATGCACTGCCTCATAAAGAAACTATTGATCTAAGTGGAGCACAGGAGAATTTGCGCAACATGGTAAGGCCATATGAAGATGAATGGTCACCTCTACAGGTGGCTATTTCCAATCTTTGACTCCGTTATCTAATGAAATGGAACTATGGTCTGTAAACCTGAGAGATTTTGGGTACTCCATTCCTCAAGCGAAACGCCCCTAGTAGTCGCCAAAGTTGTTAATAAGAATTTAACAAGCTCCCTTTGGGTGTATTTTTCCTCTATGTATCAGCCTGTCCATCGCAGGGAATCAACATAGCCTTTTATCAAAAGTATACTTTTCCACTCCACATGTCTGCTTTGTGCATCCCGAAATTTTTCGTTCCTTTTGCATCTTGGGAATCCCCGCTCTACTTCCATGTGTCGTGACTGCGGGCCATTTTTGGTCATTCCTTTTTGCTTCCTCATCGGGCTCCACTCGAGTGCCACGAGGCTACCACTCCCAAGAATTTGGCGGGCCCCACAATTGTTGTTTGCAGTGTACTCTTGCTACGTGTCTACTCTTCGCAAATCTTTCAGTGCGGAGATGAAGTAACGACCACAGGCAGTGAAATGTTGCCTCACGTCTCTTTTGCACCTGACTGATGGTTGTTTCCTCCGCTATTAGATAGTGCTCTGCCCATTCAACACATGTAGCCTTGGCGCAAATCTTCAGCGGCGAGAGAGAAAGGTTCACACCGGCAACAAAATGCTGCCACGTGCCTAATCGGTGGATCCTATATTCAGGCGATCAACCAGGCGAACGGAATGCTGCGATTAGCTACTGCTTGTCATAATCATTTGTGCAGGATGGTGACACTTGTCTGATTATCCTTTCTGAGACCACCGCCATCATTTGCAAAGGATGCACTTGTGCCTGGAATGATCGTATGCTTGGTTTCGAATCATTTATGTTGTAACGGCTTGGGGAATATTCTTATTTCTGCATCATTGCTAGGGGATAGTGAAATCTTTTCTGTTGCTGCTCTCTGAAGTGATGGGGGTTTTTTCTGCTATAAATACCTTTCTCTGTTATGAGAAAAGGGTCCAGAATTTTGAAGGAACATTGGTTTTAGGAAAAGACACCAGGCCTTTATTATTGTTTTATTTTATTGCAAAGGACTTTCAGACTGTTCCAATTGTTTGGCCTTTCTATTCTTTCATGCTATTTGATTAAACTGTAAACTGTGCTTTTATTGTCTAGACATTTCATTTGAGAACTTCTATATATGTTGAATGCAAGTTTGTTGATCTAGATCATGTCTAATGACTCTTCTTGGTAGTAGGAATGTATGCAATGTTATTTTATGTCAATGAATGGATGGTCTATGCTATAATCTTTAGTTTCTAATTTTCTGGAACACTACAAATACCAATCAGGCCCTTAGATCTATGATTTATCATTCCTATAATTAAGTCTTGGTGCATCGCCTTAGGTTAGATTTTATTTTATTATATTTTTTTCCTTTTCCCTTTCCAAACCCCATTATAGAAGAAGTCGACTTCTCTAAAAACCTGGAGGTCACTCAGTTTAGCTCAAAAGGTCTCCCATAAACTGAGTTTCCCATAAGACACTATTACCTTGTCAAATTTTGGCATCAACAGTAGACATGCATGCAAATGTGGTAGCATAGACAAGGAAATTAACTTTTGAAAAAATACCTCAAAGAAATGTGGTCTCATGGTGATGAAATTCCATGACGAATGCCATTACAAGAAAATTGATATGGATTGTCATGGCATTCCATCACCATGAGACCGCAGTTATTTGAGGCATTTTTCAACTAGTTCACTGCCTTGTCTATGCTATTGCTTACTATTATGCTTTGATAGATTTTTCCAAGCATCCATAGCTTGTTTGAAAGCACCTATTGTAGGCTTTTAGCCATAGTAGCAAGACAGTGAACTGCTTGATAAAATGCTTTGGTAGACATGTATGAAAAATGTGGTAGCATAGACAAGGCAGCAAACTATTTGAAAAAAAGCCTCAAGGAAATGTGATCTTATGGTGATGGAATGCCATGACAATCCATAGAAATTCGCTGTCATGGTATTCCATCACCATCATGGCATTCCATCACCATGAGACCACATTTTTTTGAGGCATTTTTTTTCAAATAGTTCACTGCCTTGTCTATGTTATTGCTTACTATTATGCTTTGATGGATTTTTTCCAAGCATCCATAGCTTGTTCAAAAGCACTTATTTTAGGCTTTTAGCCATAGCAGCAAGGCAGTGAACTGTTTGATAAAATGGTTTGGTAGACATGTATGAAAATGTGGTAGCATAGACAAGACAGTGAACTGTTTGAAAAAATGTTTCAAAGAAATGTGGTCTCATGGTGATGGAATGCCATGACAAGCACATTGAGCCCACATTTCTTTGAGGCATTTTTTTGAACAGTTCACTACCTTCTCTATGCTATTGCTTACTATTACGCTTTGATAGATTTTTTCCAAGCATCCATAGCTTGTTTGAAAACACTTGTTTTAGGATTTTAGCCATAGTAGCAAGGAAATGAGTTGTTTGATAAAATTCTTTGGTAGACATGTATGAAAAATGTGGTAGCATAGACAAGGAAGTGAACTATTTGAAAAAATGCCTCAAAGAAATGGTCTCGTGGTGATGGAATGCCATGACAATCAAATAGCAATTTGATTGTCATGGAATTCCATCACCATGAGACCACATTTCTTTGAGGCATTTTTGAAACAGTTCATTGCCTTGTCTATTTGATTTTCATGGCATTCCATCACCATGAGAGGACATTTCTTTGAGGCATCTTTTCAAAAAATTCACTACCTTGTCTATGCTATTGCTTACTATTATGCTTTGATAGATTTTTTCCAAGCGTCCATAGCTTGTTTGAAAGCACCTGTTTTAAGATTTTAGCCATAACAACAAGGCAGTGAGCTATTTGACAAAATGCTTTGGTAGACATGTATGAAAAATGTGGTAGCATAGACAAGGCAATGAACTGTTTGAGGCATTTTCTCATTGCCTTTGCTATGCTACTAGTTGTTGTGCCCTCTCTCTGAGGATGCTATATGACTCCTTCCTTGATTCCCACAACCTTTGACTCAAGCTTTGCATGTTCAAAGCATGGACTGTTTATAAAACCTACAATGTCAGATATTGGCATTCCTCATGTGTATTAAGGAAATTAAAATAAGATTCAAAATAAAAATTAAACAATAAGCAACAAATGTGCCCTAACAAAACTAAAACATTAAAGTAAACTAGAAATGCATAATGCTTTATCCAATTTCCTTCAGCCTTTTAAAACTAATTCTGGCAAGGAAAGTAGTTTCCTGCTAATTAAAACAAAGCAATTTTGAAAGCTCCCCATACCAAGAGATTAAGATATAATAAAATGGATTTGACAATGACAAAGTTTAATAAGTTAAGAAATTAAGAGATTCTACAAACCCATATCAACTACAAAACATATAGTATTATATTGCAGGTTGTCTCACCTGAAACACATTTTTTCTTATTTAATTTAGTGGTCGGAAAATGACATTTTTATGGCTCCATGTCTGAATTACACCTTATATCATGTCCATTCCACATGACAAAATCTAAGCCATGCATTAGAAATTGGTATTGATAATTTTTTATCGCAATATCTTGGCTTCTATAATCTTGAGATCTTTTGTAAGCACCTCAAAAATTTCAGCATCAGGGAGGAAATTTTTGTCAAAGATGAAGTTTGTGATTATAATCAATTATAATCTCACCTTATTATTATGAGCAAAAAGAACCTGACTTTTTTTTTGTTTTTGGCTACAAATGTATCTATCGTTCTTTACAAATATTTTAGGTAAGGAAGCTCAAGCTCCAAAAAAGGGTCCATTACACTTTAGAAAGAGAACAAGAGCAACTATTTGACAAAATAAAAGGAGGCTCTTGTTCTCTATGTCTACAATTGTAATCTTATCCGAGAAATTTTTTAAATTATTTTCCCTCATTTACAATATGTGTTCGACAAGATTTCAAGGACAATGGGACAACAGGGGGCATGTTTCAGCAATGAAGAGACAGTGAGGGACATGTTTCAGGGATGGTAGGACAAGGGACATGTTTTAGGATGGGGTCATTCAATCATTCCAATACGCACACTTCATAAGAAGGTGGTTGGGAATCAAGTGGGTGGTAATAGGATGTTGCAAAGTTTCACTTTTGTTTGTTGGTGCTAATGCTAAGGGGAATTTGGGTTTTTCTACAAGTTCATGATCCTCTCTAATTGTAAAGATCCTCTTTCATCAAGTTGATGATGTCCTTCGAATGATGGGTTCCAAGTAAAGTTGATTAAAATTTTGGACTTCTAAGAGGATGTTTAGGAGTTAAGAGAGTCATTGTGAGCACTCTTTGATTTGTAATTTTTACAACTTTTAGTAGAGCCTAGCTAATTTCAATGATTGGATTTCATAAACATTGAAGCCAATTTTGACAAGGATCCTTTTGAGCTTTTCACAACCGCTTCCTCTTCTCTACCCGCAAGTCTTGGTGTAGACTGCCTCATGTTCGGCGATCTATCCACACACTCAAAATCACTGGCTCTGATATCGCTGATGAAGTACAAACCAACCCTCATTCACATACTTAGAACAATCTGAAATTTCAACTTAGAAATGGTTTGAAACAACACAAAAATCTGCAAGAAGTATTCCTTCTTTGTTCATTCAAATCTCCTAAAAATTCATGGATTACAAAACATATCTAGTATTAAATTATGTGCAGTCATATGGGCTGTAGTAAATGATTACAAATCTGATATGAGATTGAAATATAACAACACAAATCAAAATACAAATGCTCTCTGAATCTAGCTTCTTTCACAAGCTTCTAGCTTCTTTAACCTGCATTCATCATTAGAAATCACTGCTACAAACAAACCATGAAATCATCAATCTTCTTATTTTTGTAGCACACCTCCAAATTGCAACAAAAATGTCTTCTTGGTCTCCTTCAACCTTCTTTCTATTGAATCTCTCAAGCTCCCCTCACATGGACTTCACTAGCTCACTGTCTCTCAAATTGTGGAGCTCACTAGCTCCCAAAAACTTGGGTTTATATGAAAATACAAATCTGCAACAATTGAGTCTTCAAATCCTCTCTTCAATTTAATAGAATCTCCTTATCTCACCTACAAAAACTCCCAAATTCATCTTCCTAAATGACAAGGCCTGAATATATATATATATATATATATATATGAATGAGAAAAACTAGTATGATATTCCAAAACCACAAGAAAAACACCTTCTTGGAAAACCCACACCTCATTTAGAAAAATAATCATAAAATAATTGAATTATTCAATGCTCATATGGCTTTCACATGGGCACATAAACTATAGCCAACCAAATTTGGTCAACAATGACACCTCCATTGATTCTCGACAACTTTGATGGTTCCAAATACGGACATGCAACAACATGCAAAGCTTGTGGCCCCAACACACAAATGCATGCAAACCATGCAATTGAACATGCAAGAACATGCATACCAAGTGGCCCCCACCTAGAAATGGAACACCCAAATGGAATATTCCCCCATTTATGCATTTGAAACATTTATCAGAGCATAATTCCTCAAAAATTACATTTACAATTTTTCCACAAGGAAAATTACAAAGTTGCAAATTAAAAAGATTTATTTTCATAACCCCTGAGCCCTTATTGAAAATAGACAAAAAAATAAAATAGCAATACTTTTGGTGATGCAAGATTGATAGTACCTCTAGATGCTCTTGCATCAAATAGTGACTTCATTACTAATATTCTCTATGTTCTTGTGTATTTATTTTCTACCTCATTCCATGACCTTTTTTAATATCCTTTTGGCCTAAACAAAAATGGGATTATTGTAATAGGGCATCAACATACATCAAAGAATAACTAGAAGTGTATTTTTCTCTGTGATATTGTAGTTGCAAGTTCCTTGGTAGACATGTATGAAAAATGTGAAAGCATAGACAAGGCATGTGAACTATTTGAAAAATACCCAAAAATATGGTTTCATGGATTATAATATTTATCAGATATACACACAATGGTATTTGTTGTGAGTTTTGATCCTCCCTAAAGAGTAATGTTTTTGGTTTGTGGAATGGCACATTAAATAATAAAATCCTAATAACTACAATTTTAATTTCTACATATACTAAGCTTATAGAGATTGTAATTTCTATCTTGAAGCACAAAACCTAAATCCTACTCCAATCGAAGTACCCTCATTGCTATATTGAAATTGGGTTTTAGTGTAATTCCTTTCTCCTACATTCTCTTTAGTATTTTAAGATCACTATCAAACATTTATATAATTATTTTTATGTATTTATTTGACAAGGACAAACATAAACATTCATACATATTGTTATCACGAAATCTAGCAGCGCTCGTTCCACGGATAACCCCCTACGAAACTTGTCTATTTCCTAGGTTCGTGAAGTTCAAGCACACAAAACGAGGTGATTTTCAATCCACCTCAAAGTGCGTTCTAAAGCCTCAAATAGTTAGTTTGAGCATCCCCCTATGTTCACCTCATGAAGACCTTCGAAACGAGTACCTTTGCAAGCTCTCACTGTTGATACCTAGTAAAATTGTAAAAAGTGCAGTTGTCAAAAATAGCACTCTAGCCTTTTTCAAAAATTTGACTAAGTATCAAAAGTGCAAGGGCACTAAAAATCAGTGCCTTTGCACTTAAGTGAATGTGTTTTGGTGCAAAGGTGCTGATTTTTAGCGCCCTTGCACTTTTCTTCCAGACTTAGTCATTTTTTGAGATGGGCGCTAATTTTTAGCACCTTTGCACTTTTTCCAGACTTAGTCAATTTTTTGAGTTGGGCGCTGATTTTTAGCACCTTTGCACTTTTTCTAGACTTAGCCAAGTTTTTACTAAGGCGTTGTTTATTTAGTGCTTTTCACTTTTTCCAGTTTTGTGCCACTTTTTATGCCTTGATTAGTTGCACGACTTTTGTTCATTTATGACACTCCCAAATCACTTTTTAAGTGATTTTAATTGACTTTTAGTTCATTCCTTCACTTCATTTCACCTTTCACTCATTCTCCATCAAGCTAGAAACTTGCACAAGCTCTTATTCTTAGCGCTTGTGCACTTTTTTTTATCTATAATTAGTCAAATTTGTATAGGGCGCTGATTTTTGTCTCCTATGCACTTTTCACAATTTTACATGCTAAGTGTAAGGGCACTAATTTTCAGCGCCCTTACACCTACGATCACCTCTCTAAGTGCAAGGGCACTGATTTTTAGCGCCCTTACACTTTTGACAGTTTTTGTCTTTGACATCTCCAAATCACTCTATCTTCGCTCCAGACCCCATTTCTCCACTCTTGCATCATTTTTCATGCCTCGTCACTCACTTCACGCTTGCTCAACATCGTTGCTCGCTTCACAATTCACAATGCTACTTTTTTTGCTAAACGTCTGTTGATTCACCATCCTTGTAGTTTCTCCCCAGATTTCATCAAGTGATCTTGAAGGTGACATCTTCTAATCTAGTGAACTATCCCAGATCTACAAAGAAGCTGTCATGCAACAAATTGAGGATGCCAGTTTTTCCAAAGCCTCAATACATGTCATTTGTGATATACGGTTGACACTTGATAATATCAAGGTGCATCTTTGTGGGTGCAAGAAAATCCATTCATCTGCTAAAAGGTCGATCAGAAGAGTTCACACCCTTGTTGATTACACAGTTGACCCAGATGATGTGTTCATATAGGAGACCAAGAAGAAGTATGAAGACCTCCGCGCCCAAAGCAAGGAACCATGAAGATTCTCGATCTCCGATGTTGAACTTTTTGATGCTTTCCTTTATGCATCTTGTAAATAGTTTGTGACAACTTAAATGTCTTTTCTCAAATTGTAATTACACCAAAAATCTGAGATGTAATTTCTTGAAGACAAATTACACTTTGACTTTGGTCAAAGTTAGGTGATATTTTTCCTAATTTTACTCAACTACTTTCCTAGATTTTCTCTTCCCTCTCTTCTATATATATGAGGGATTTCTATTGTAGTGTTTATCTTTTATCTCTAGCAACGAAGTGCTGCTCTTTTTGCAACAAATTGTGAAACTTTGTGTTCATGCTTTGTGAATTTGAATCTTATCAATAAAGAAGGAAGTTGCATACCAAAATTTGCATTGGATCAATTATCTTTTGAAGTTGATTAAGATTGGTGGTCATTATTGTGTGAGATCTAAGGGCTTCAAGTAATTTATGTAAACTTTGTGTTACATTTCTTATTTGGATTTGAGTTTATTGTTTGGATACTTTGGTTGAATGATCTACAAGACTTTGTGCTTTTAAACGTTCATGTTGTTCAAGGAATTGCTGCATCTAAGAAGACTTTGTGCTTCTAATGTGACAAATGACACATCTTTCACAGATCCATCATTGAAAAAGCTACGGAACGACTTTGTGCCTTCATGAGCTTTCCCTTTTATTTTATTTTTTTATTGTTAATCAATTCTGGTACCTCTACGCTTTGGTTTGACAAGATAGAGGTATTGGAATTATTGCTTGTTGATCATTTAGAGTTATTGTGAATTAAGAACTTCCAACAGTGAAGCATTGTAAACATCTTCTCTGAAAAAAGAGAGAAGGATGAATGCAACACACACCCCCCATTTTGTAAGTATAATGTGTATTGCATAAATACTTTAATAAGTTTTATCATTGCTTCCATAAGCAATAAGAAGGGTGCCTCCCCTTTCTGAGAGGAGAGATTTATATCTCACATAGTTGTGGCTGAAGTCCTAGTTGTGTAATCTGTTGAAAAGTTGATTACATAATTTTCACCCAACACATATGCACATATATACATGTCCAATATAAATGATGTTCTAAAAATTAAAAGATTCATTAAAATTACTATGGAATATCCCTTGTTAACGTATTTTTTCCACATTAATATATCTATATGTTTCCCATGAATCTAGATTATTCATTGAGAAAAATATAAAAAATAAGGATTTTTACCAAATTACACTATAGTTCTTCAAATTTTGTTATCTTTGTTTCTTTTGTTGAATTTATATCTTAGTCTCAAGTCCTTTATCATAATGAAATGTAACATCAATATTTCATCACCATTGGATTATAAGCTATGGCTCACTATGGCTTATGTTAGTGAAACCATTTTAGTTATAAGAGAGCATGTCTAGCAAGGCTTGAATCCACATCATCATGACATTTTCTTTGTATTGCAACTACACTATGGCCCACTAGAGATTCTAAGCAATCAATAGGGGGTAAAAGTACATAATTGAGGCACACTTTTAGTCAACTTATCAACACCAATGAATATAAGCATTTAAAACTAAAAATCAATATTGGTAAAAAATATCAAACAGGTAGAGCTGACTCGAATTCATCATTGATAGGTACAAAAAATTTCAAGTTTTGTTGCTAAAGTATTCATTGTTCATCATAAAGATCAGATTATATCTAAATTGCAGTTTTATTGTGCAAGTATTTGAAACAGAAAATTGAAAATTTGCATAATAATGTTTTTTATTCATTTTGTAAAAACACTGGAATCTCGCACAAGCCACGAGAGTAACTGAATTTGATTATGACAATCAAATAATGAATACAAAATTCAATGAGAAGCTACACTACTAAAGATAATGTAAACACAAAAAAGAGATGCAATTCATCATTGCCTGTGATGATAAATTGCTTTCGCTTGATGTCTTTAGTTGTCACGTCTCCAAGCTGCAGCCTTGTTTTGCCTCGTTTTCGCGCTCCATGAACTTGAAAATTTTTAAAGGACGGTGTTAGAGGTGTACTCTAAGAAATGATGAATTACATTATACCTTATGCCTACGCTACCAATAGGAATGTAATTTACATTCAATCAGGCATTCACCAGATGATTGAGTTACAAAGGCTGACAATCAAGAAAAACATAGTTCAATGGAAGCTTTCAGCTTCGATTATTTTTACTAACTTGTTTGTTTCAATGTGCAGGAACAGGTTCATCATGTTTGAGATTATTTTCATCAGATATGTGGGGCAAAACGGGCTCCCACAAGGGTCGAGCTAGACATATCAAGAAGGTATGAAAGTATTCTCTCATTCAACGTTCATATATGAGAGTCATCAAGCAGTATTATAGCATGGTAAAAAAGATTGAGCAGTTATCTTTTGCTCATCATTTGAAGGAACAATTGAAGAAATATATTAAGAGAGCATTGATTGCATTTATCATCTCTTGTTTCAGCTCTGCCTTTCATTTATATTCACATTTTGATGAGGCATTGAGCCCCTTTATACTGAAGGGAAAGCAGAGCATTCAATAATTTAATTTGTTTCTTACAACTACAAAGCACAGAACAAAATTCATTCATGAGAACTTCATAAGAGTCAAGGACAGTCATGAACAAGACTGCTGCTACAAAATTAATATAAGTAAATGGGCATACATGTTTAAAATGCCAAATGATAGTAACCAGATCAAATGGAGACTCAGCCTATACATTCAAGATAATGTAATGGCATTAAATCAAAAAGGAGTGATCAAATAATAGAGAGCATCCATGTACAAGAACATTGATATCACAATACTATGGTGGATAGTTATTCATCTAAGAAATGGACAACAGAACACAATCCTAAATATAGAGGAAGAACATAATTATACAAGAAAATAGCCTAGGAGACATTGGAAACACTAAGAAAAAGCAGAGTATCATTATAAGGAAGCAATTTCACATCCATTCTTAATTTGAAAGGAGTTATCAAGATCACATAGGCCGAATGAGAAGTAAAGAATTTTTTGATACATGGCGGAAAGAACATGCAACCATCAAATGCTAATAATTCCATAATTAATATAGAGTAGTTTTCTCAATCTCTTAAAGTTGGAATTAAAGATTCTACTAATGCTGAAGATGCTCAAAAGTGCAGAGATAATGTTTGATGAGCATGATGATTTATAGAGGTTAATATATTTCAAAGTTTTCAAGTTGTATATATAAATCGAAAGAGAGGTTTTCAATAGATTCAATACTCCATACAACGCACAAAAAGAAAAATCTTCAGATTAATGATAAAAGCATAGCACAAGGCACCTCGAATCACCCATCTAGCTAAGTAGCCACGTCCAGACAAGAAGAATGAATAGATCAAAGCACATACAACAAGAAGGAATGAACAAGAGAAAATACAAATGAAATCATCAATACAGTCGCAGCCTTAGGGAGTCTATCTCTTTCACAAAAGGAAGAAAATACCAATATTTCTAGCAAGAAAATAACTTACAGCAAAATGAGAGGCGTTGAAGAAGGCATGAAGACTTTCCATAAAAGCCAGGTCGAACCCCACAAGAACAATAGAAGATTCACAATGAGATTCAAGCTGAAAACCCTTCCATGGCGGCGCAGGGCTTCTCCAAAGAAAATGAAGAAAACAAATGAGTGAGATTTTTAGGGTTGTGAGTTTTACCCTATTACGAATGATTAATTTTGACTTTATGTTTTCAAAAAATAAAATAAAATCATTTCATTGCCCATGGTCATGATTTGCTAAGTCATCGACTTAATAATGCAAATGGAGGTAATAAGATTATATTCCAAGGCATATAAAACATTTATTAAAGCATTATGATATGGATGAAGCTCATGGCTTAAGGAAGGTTTGACGAGAGTTTACAAAGTTAGAATTGTTTTGCATGAATTATCATTCGATTTATTAAATATTAAAGGTAGTATCTTGTTACCTTAATATTTAAAATATAATATATTTAGAGCAAAACTATTACATATTAAATATTAAGATAATTATTTGGTTATCTTTAATATTTAATAATGCTATCATCTCTTCCAAGGCATGCGATAACACAAGTAAAGTGAAGTAGATCAGTTTGCTTTATCTTCATGTACATTTTAAAGATAGACCTCCAGTTCTTATGGGTGGATTGGCAGAAATGAGACAGTTTTCGCATGCTTTAGCCCACTTTTTCAGGGATTTTCAGTTCAATTTGAGTGCTCTATGGATCAGTTACAAGTTGACAGCCAGTTTGAGCCTGAGTTCACTCATTTTTGCATGAGTTTGAGCCTTCTTTTCAAGGATTTTTATTTCTACTCAGATTTTGCCTTGGAATTATCATCTGCACACTAAGTTTGACTTCCAGTTTCATCTTCATGCCTTTGAGAGGCTTATTGTATAAAGTGTAATAACTTAGTTATTTTACACTAGTTCTTGTTTTTCAACCTTTGCATTCTGCAAAGTGAATTATCATGTAACTCAGCTTTATTTACAAATTAATACAGTAGCAGGTTATTATAGGTTAATCAAGTTTTCGTTAATTTTGCAAAGCTTTCCTTTTACCTTTCAGTACGCTAAAGTGTTTTCCTTCAAAATCTCAGGTGTCATGCTATGTGAATGACTTGATAAGGCATCTATCATGTTTAATCTCAGGAACCTTTATTTTCCCATCTAATTTCATATGTGCTTGTATACAATCAAGTTTGATTCCACAGGTTGTAGTTGTGCATTTGGCTTACTTTACTATTTTAGTTGTGAAGACGTTCTTTTCCTTCAGAGATGGTAATACAGTCAAGCCTTTATATAAATTATTTATGTGGTTAAACTATTCAAATTTAGTTGTGCGAGTAGGATTATTGAAGTGTAATTGTGAAATAAGTTGCATGGAACACCATCATTTAGGTGCATCACCGAGGTTTTAGTTTTAGTTCATGCATTCAATTCAGTCCTTCTTACTGTTTTCTCAACAAATTATTCAAGTACCTAATTGATCATCATATAGGAACTAGCCTAGAATTTGGAGGTCTATCTTCACCATAGGAATACCCACAGCCTGAAGATAGTTCCCATGTTTCAACAAATTGTTGAATTTAATCATTCAAGCGTCTGGGAGCAATCTGATTGACAACAATTTTTGGCATACCCGGTGGGACTCTAAAGTGATCTTCAGAGAAAGAATTCAAAGATACAAGCTGATGTCCTGGTATATACAACAGTGCATTTTTTACCTTTCAGAGGTACAAATTTATACCTAGCGACTCCGAGCACAATCCACTGGTTTCAACACACGAAGTGCTGGTATGTTCAAATTTACAAAAGAGGTCCCATTCACTTTGATTTAAAGAGGATTTGTAGATTTCAAGCGCTTTAACATGTCTGGTTTTTATGAAAAAAGCATGTTTTCACCTCTGTTTCATGAAAATCCTGCCTATTCACATACCTATTAGCCATATCAGGCCAATCATGCTGTTGGTTTTATCCCAAACAGCCATGCAACAATGCCTCAGCCTATCAAGATGCCTCCAAGGCTCACCTCCCACCCACTCCTGCTCAACCTTCAGATCAATATTCATATGTCCAAAATTAGCTCCAAGAGGTTGATGATATGAAGAATAACATGAATAACATGAAGGACATATTGTTAGACATCACAAAACAGATAGAAGAGTTCAAGAGGTAGCAAGAGTATGATCAACAACAAGAAGAGATGGCCTATCATGCCTATCTCTATGAGCAAGACTTGTTGGTACAGAGGAGACAGTATGAAGAAGATCTTGCTGCAAAGGAAGAGAAAATTAAAATGTTGATTGCCCAAGCACCAATGATGGAGGCCCAATCAGTTTCTTGCATAAAGCATCAGCCAACAGAGAAAGAGTTTTTCAAGGTTTCTACACAATCTCCAAGTAAGTTTTCTAGACTTGGAATTCCAAGTTACAGGGGTAATATTCAATCCAATGTTAAAGATTAGCCCCTACAGGAGATCATGAATGAACAAAATCTATCAAATCAATCCATTAATCCTTAGCTTCAGACATGTCCAAAACTTGAGCTAAGTAATCAAATTACTGAACAGTTATGGCAGCCTTCTTGGACCAAGCATCCTAACTATAAAATGCCAAACCTTAGAAAGGATATTCCTTGTGTATTAATTCAAGATCAGAAAGAGGAAGAAATTGTAAAGTCTAACTCAATCAAAGTTCCAAGTTGGAGGAATGGAAAATAGGAACAAGAAGTTGTTGATGTTTGCACTATGTTCCCAGCTCAAAACAACAATAGCACATGTGAAGACGATGTTGAATCAAATTCATTGCTGAACCCCTTAGATTTTGATTCATTTGAAAAAAAATTGATGCTATTTATAAGATGGCTGAAAGAAAAATGTGGGATTACCAGTTAAAGATCTTCACTTGTAGACAGAGGATGCCCAATTTTCACTGGAAAAGGCACTACCTAAGGAGGATGATTCAATTTATTTATTTGACCAACTACTTGGTTATGTTGAGCAAGTTGAAGAGAGCATGCAAGTTCCTGATTTACCAGTTGATTTGGAACAACAAGAGAATATTGTTGACTTGTTCAATGAACTTCCTCAATTTGTTGATGAAAATGAGGATCTCACATGCATGATAGCATCTATGCCTAGTATGGAGCAACTAAATGATAAAACTCATCTGGTTTTAATGCAAAATTATGAGTTAGATGAGAATATGTTTTTAGGAATCATAGAAGCTTTTTGTTCTAACATAGATGATAAACTACTATTATATGAGCCAACAACATGTGATTAGCCCATTCAAGCTAGGGAGGCTATTGAAAAAGTTGTAGAAGATAATGTCTTGCAGCCTATGAACTTATTTGATGAGCTGCCCCACTTTGTTGAGGAGTTGTATTCTATCATGGACAAAGAGCATAAGGAACAATAGTTTGAAGACTTGTTTTCAGTTATCCAATAGGGATATCAACTCCTTAGTCAAGAAGATCCAACCATTGAAAATATTAATGGTTTCTTTTCAGAGACTATTCTAGATGATGCAAAGAAACATGACTATTTTTATTGCAGAGCTGAAAGAAAGAATAGTTGATCCTCCTATAAACAACAATAGACAAATCTTTCAAGAAGATCATATTGTAGCAGCCAATGAACAACCTGCATATTACCTCCAATCAACATATTTTCAAGGAAAAGATGAAGTCTTTAGAGATCAACAAGGGGCTGAAAGTTACAAGTTCAGTGTCCTGACAAGGGGATGTCCTATCAGACACTTGGCACACTTGGCGGACAACCAAGAGGAGTTACCAGTTGAATTACCTGCTTGGGAGCATGGGATTCAATATCAAAAGTCATCAATGTAGGTGGCTTACCATATTCAAAATAGTTGCATGCACCTCTTGTCTAACACAGAAAGGGAGGTAGTTTTCATGATTGAAGAGGTGTTTAATCTATGAACTCATCATTTATTTTTCCTCCATCACTGTTGGAAAATTTGCAAGCAGGAAGCACGTCCTATGTTGGTGAGAAAGGGGAGTTTTTTCTCACAACCAGTGAATGGTTATGTCTGATCACTACCACTGTTGGGTAGTGTAGGGTAGAGTAGTTTTAGTTTTAGTAATGCTTTCAATAAGTTCCTGCTGGCATGTTTCATTTCAATTTTGTCATGTTTTCAATAAAGTGCAGTTGTTGCACCTAGTTTTTCAAAATTGTTCTCTCTAAATAGCTGCGAGTTTTCTCGCTGGGCTGTTTTGGTTTTTACTTGTCATGGTGATTTTGAGTCAAATGAGCAGAAAGACTTTGCCCAATGGATAAGCTACAGGTCATTCATTAAAGCTTAGCAGAAAACACTGTAGAGGTCGCCAACGAAAGTTACCCATGTCATTCACCACGGTGTCAAATAGTAGAGCCTGGAATTAATCATCATTGAGGTACAATTTTTCGTTTTGTTAACAGTATTCATTGTTCATCATAAAGATCAGGATTACATCTAAAAATTGGTAGTTTTATTAAAAAGTATTTGAAACAAAAAATTGAGAATTTGCATAGTAATTCCTTTTATTCATTTTTGTAAAAAACATTGAATCTCGCACAAGCCGCGAGAGTAACTGAATTTGATTATGACAACCAAATGATGAATACACAATTCAAGGACACACCACACTACTGAAAATAATGTAAGTGCAAGGAAGAGGAGCAATTCATCACCGTCAGGATGATGTACTGTCACGATGTCTTAGCGTCGCTCCAAGCCGCATTCGCTTTCGCGGCCCACCAACCTCGCCGCAAATTGTAAAGGATGGTGTTATATGTACTTGAAGAATGATGAATTACATTCTACCTTGCGCCCACGCTACTAACAGGAATGTGACTTTCATTCAACTGTATCCACCATGACGAGTTGTGCCTACAATCAAGGAAAAACAGAATTAAATGGAAGCCACTTTAACTATTTTTGTACTTAACTTGTTTTTTCAATGTGTAGGAACAGGTTCATCATGTTCGAGATTATTTTCATCAGATATGTGGGGCAAAACGGGCTCCCACAAGGGTCAAGCCCGACATATCAAGAAGGTATGAAGGTATTCTCTCATTCAACGTTCATATATGAGAGTCATCAAGCATCAAAGAAACAATCATCATCTAGGACTGTCATCAAGAAGTCTAATTCAGCATGGTAAAACAAATTGAGCAATTATCTTTTGCTCATCATTCAAAGGAACAATTAAAGAAATATATTAAGAGAGAATTGATTGCATTTATCATCTCTTGTTTCAGCTCTACCTTTCATTTATATTCACATTTTGATGAGGCATTAAGCCCCTTATAAGCAAGAGTATCTAACAATTTAATTGTTTCATAACTACAAACATGTAAAAACATTCATTCATGAGAACTGATATGGATACTACAAATGAATAAAATTAAATGGGCATACATGTTTCAAAATTCCAAATGATAGTAACCAGATCAAATGGAGACTCAGCCTGTACATTCAATATAATGTAATGGAATTAAATCAAAAAGCAGTGATCAAACAATAGAGAGCAACCAAGTACAAGAACATTGATATCACAATACTATGGTGGATAGTTATTCATCCAAGAAATGGACAACAGAACACAGTCCTAAATATAGAGGAAGAATAGAATTATACAAGAAAATAGCCTAGGAGAAATTGGAAACACTAAGCAAAAACAAAGTATCATTATAAGGAAGGAATTTCACATCCATTCTTCATTTGAAAGGAGTTATCAAAATCACATAGGCCGAATGAGAAGTAAAGAGTTTCTGATACATTGCAAAAAGAACATGCAGCCATCAAATGCTAATAATTCCATAACTAATATAGAGCATTTTTTTGAATCTCTTAAAGTTGGAATTAAACATTCTACTAATGCTGAAGACGCAGATACTGACGAGCATATTGATTAGATATATAATATCTTT
Source organism: Sequoia sempervirens (assembly GCA_007258455.2). Taxonomy (NCBI): domain Eukaryota; kingdom Viridiplantae; phylum Streptophyta; class Pinopsida; order Cupressales; family Cupressaceae; genus Sequoia; species Sequoia sempervirens. The sequence goes on along the minus strand of VDFB02388788.1, from coordinate 5,491 downwards.
CAAATTCTCAAGTTGTATATAACCTAAAGAGGCTTAACAGAGTCAATATCTACATCGACAAAGAAAATTCCATAATAATGATAATATATAGTACAGTACTGAATCACCCATATAGCTAAGTAGCCATGCCCAGACAAGAAGAATGAACAGATCAAAGCACATACAACAAGAAGGTGTGAACAAGAGAAAATACAAATGAAATCATTAGTACAGCCGCAGCCTTAGGGAGTCTATCTCTTTCACAAAAGGAAGAAAATACCAGTATTTCCAACAAGAAAATAACTTACAACAACATGAGAGGCGTTGAAGAAGGCATGAAGACTTTCCATAAAAGCCAAGTCGAACCCCACAAGAACAATAGAAGATTCACAATGAGATTCAAGTTGAAAACCCTTCCATGGCGGCGCAGGGCTTCTCCAAAGCAAATGAAGAAAACAAATGAGTGAGATTTTTAGCGTTGTGAGTTTTACCCTATTTCGAATGATTAATTTTGACTTTATGTTTTCAAAAAATAAAATAAAATCATTTCATTGCCCATGGTCATGATTTGCTAAGTCATCAACTTAATAATGCAAATGGAGGTAATAAGATTATATGCCAAGGTATATAAAACATTTATTAAAGCATTATGATATGGATGAAGCCCGTTGCTTAAGGTTTGACGAGAGTTTACAAAGTTAGAATTGTTTTGCATGAATTATCAAAATATTCAATTTATTAAATATTAAAGGTAGTATCTTGTTACCTTAATATTTAATATATAATATATTTAGAGCAAAACTATTACATATTAAATATTAAGATAATTATTTGGTTATCTTTAATATTTAATAATGCTATCATCTCTTCCAAGGCATGCGAGAAGACAAGTAAAGTGAAGTAGATCAGTTTGCTTTATCTTCATGTACATTTTAAAGATAGACCTCCAGTTCTTATGGGCGGATTGGTAGAAATGAGACAGTTTTCACATGCTTTAGCCCACTTTTTCAGGGATTTTCAGTTCAATTTGAGTGCTCTATGGATCAATTACGAGTTGACAGCCAGTTTGAGCCTGAGTTCACTCATTTTTGCATGAGTTTGAGCCTTCTTTTCAAGGATTTTTATTTCTTCTCAGATTATTCCTTGGAATCATCATATGCACACTGAGTTTGACTTCCAGTTTCATCTTCATGCCTTTGAGAGGCTTATTGTATAAAGTGTAATAACTTAGTTATTTTACACTAGTTCTTGTTTTTCATCCTTTGCATTCTACAAAGTGAACTATCATGTAACAACTTTATTTACAGATTAATACAGTAGTAGGTTATTATAGGTTAATCAAGTTTTCATTAATTTTGCAGAGCTTTCCTTTTACCTTTCAGTACGCTAAAGTGTTTTCCTTCAAAATCTCAGGGGTCATGCTATGTGAATGATTTGATAAGGGATCTATCGTGTTTAATCTCAGGAACCTTTATTTTCCCATCTCATTTCATATGTGCTTATATACAATCAAGTTTGATTCCACAGGTTGTATGTTGTGCATTTGGCTTACTTTACTATTTTAGTTGTGAAGACTTTCCTTCAGAGATGGTAATACATTCAAGACTTCATATAAATTATTTATGTGGTTAAACTGTTCAAATTTAGTTGTGTGAGTAGGATTTTTGAAGTGTAATTGTGAAACAAGTTGCATGCAACACCATCATTTAGGTGCATCACCGAGGTTTTAGTTTTAGTTCATGCATTCAATTCAGTCCTTCTTACCCTTTTCTCGACAAATTATTCAAGTACCTAATTGATCATCATATAGGAACCAGCTTAGAATCTGGAGGTCTATCTTCACCATAGGAATACCCATAGCCTAAAGATAGTTCCCATGTTTCAACAGATTGCTGAATTTAATTATTCAAGCGTCTGGGTGCAATCTGATTGACAACATAGCTAGATTCATTTCTAACTAAGTTAGATATGGGCCACAACTTTTCCAACTAGAAGTATCCATTAAATGCAGATTTTGCACCACTTTGAGGCTAATTTATAAAAAAAATAAAATTATTTTAAAAACTTGATGTTTCAACAACTAGAAGGTCATCGCTAAGGCCACAGATCTTGTTATGGATGGGCGTGAATGGAAGAAAACCACCAAAGTTTCCGACCAGACCAGCCTCAACCTATTCTTCCGGGGTGATGAGAATCTTGTCAAGCTGCTGGGGGCTACAACCATGAGGTGCTTCCTAAGCCATGGGATAAAATTTGCATGGTGGTGATAAAGTACTTCACTCTCGAGGGGAGATACGATGTGTATTACTACTACCATTTCAATTTCCTCAATCACCTCAGAAACCACCAAAATATCTCCATTCCATTTTTTCTATTAAATTCTCTTGAAAGTATCGTGCTTGATGTGGTTGAAGCCATGAACTCAAATAAAAATTTCACCATTCTCCATCAATGGGTTATGTCCAGACTCTACCATTTCCACCTTGCCCTTTTCCCTCCTCGGCCCATCACTATTGAAGAGGCTTCGGTCTCTTCTGCTCCTCCGTCTGCTAGTATTATGGACACCCCTGGCCCTAGTAAGAAAAAATGCATTAAAAACCCTGCCGCGAAAGCCTCTCCACAGGACACATCCCCCTCTTAGGGGCATGTGGTGAAGAAAAAGGATAAAAAATGCATAGCTCCCACCCCAAAAACTAAGGCCAAAGCCTCTAAGAAAACAAAATTTAGGCTTCAGCGAATTGACTCTGACATTGAGATCACCGAGGAGACTAGTACCCCTCGCAGGCCAAGTAGACTGGTCATCAAGCAAGAAAAAGAGAAGATTTTTAAGGCCTTAGATTATGACAATGGGGATGGGAGTGAGAGTAAGAGTAAGGAGGAAAAGGATGTGGGGGAGGAGGCTCTTTCAGTTTCTGCTAGTAGCTCCTCCCATGTTTCTGAAAGTCTTAAAAGGGGTCCTCGTCCTGCTCACCATTTGTAAATTGGCGATGTCAAGCCCAGGGCCCCAAAATGAGGTGCTCCACAAAAAGCTTCGTATCAATGAGATGTTGAGTCTCCGAAAGGAGGCTTATCAACCCCATGAAAAGTCTGGGAGAGTTTGAGAGCACATTGTAGGATGTTGGCTGTTTAATGCTGAAGAGGACTTACTGTTCGTTACTACTCTTGGCGTGTCTGCTGCGTGAATGCATCCCTTTTTTCACGGAATAAATGTGATGAAGGAAGTTTTCAACAAGAACTTCTTTGTTGAATACCAGTGATTGGGCTACCATGGAATCTTGAATTCAATTTAGCGTGAAGTGGAAGAAGATTTAGTTTTATAGAATCTGGTCTTTTTGACCAGGCGTTGGCTGGAACGGCTTTTGATCACTTTTATATTTGTTTTGCAATTTGCTTAATACCTTTATGTTTCTTATGACCAAAAGACCCTTTGCGGGTCCTGTGGGGTTGAGATCTGTTGGAATCATGTGTTTTCTCATGATGGACATAACTGGTTTTAGCTCTGCAGTTTGATGGCTTTGATGGCGATCCGCCATTAGGGTGATGGTTTGGTTTTTAGACCTGCTATTACTGTGTTGTTAGTGTTACTCTATTGTGGATGGCCGATGGTGCCTTGTATTAAAGGGACAACACCCTAGTTTTGTTGCTTTTTATATCAAAAAAAAATCTTACTTTTATAAATATATATTTTTTAAATATTAAAATACCCTTTGGTAGATCTATAAGTGTAGTTTCAAAACTATAGTTTTTAAATAGTTTAATTATTTTTTATTTTTACTAAGAGGTCATTATCACCAAAATATAAGGTTGGTTATCTTGTCAAGAAAAAAATACTAAGATTTATTTTCAAATTTGAAAAAATATGATGCACTATAGAAAAATTATATTTCAAGATGATATGTTTTTTTTCTATTTTGGATAAATAGTTAACACAAAAGATGGCGTCCCATAGAAACATGTGTTTTTCAGTGTATACAAATTTGAAGATTTATTTAAAATATATATTTATCAAAATAAGGAAAAATTAAATCCATGCACTAGAGTTTCAAGTTATAAATACAAAAAAAAAAATTGAAGGAAAAAATAAAATTTACTATATAAAGAGTGACGTTCCATTTAACTTCATTTTTTAGCATTTTATCACCAACTAAATTATAGTGTCTATTTTATAAAAGGCTATTTTTAATATTACTTTTCTAAAAAAATGCAAACATAAAATTCAAAACACATATGTCACTTTCTAGTGATTCAAGTTAAAATTTTGGGTAAGTGTTGGTCATTTCTTTAAATGTGACACAACTTTGTATTTTCACCCTAGAGGAAATTTAATTCCTAGAAGGATGGCTTTTAACCATGTTTTAAAATATGTTTTCTATCTAACTTGATATTTCAATCAATATCACAAGGTTACTTAAAATTAAACTATCAAATGACATGTGTGTAACAATCATTTCGAGGGTACAATCAATCTTGGTGTATATGTCTAGTTAATTCAATTGCTCAAAAAAGGATGCATGGTATATTACAACATAGCAATAAAATCAGCCAATGTACTCACCTTTGTAAATGATGCATGAACATACAATCAAGAAAAAAAGAACCGAACAATTATTTAATATCTCCCCTATGTAACATGATGGGATTATTTAGCTACTATGTTCATAGAGGCGATAATGATTTATGTGCCAAAAAATGATGTAGGAGCATCCAGGTACAGGCATAATCAACATCAACAAAAAAAAAATGTTCACATGTTGTTTGAGTGTGTAGTTTCAATTTTGGTTTTATTTTAAATATTAATAAATCTTTGTCAGTCAATTTTCAAAATTGAAGAATAATAACAATAGTCTATGTATAATTAATTTGTATACTTACAAGGCTATTTATAGTTGGGAATGTTAATTTTAGATCAGATATGAATAGAAGCAAATATAAACACAGAACAATGGACACAACATTTTTATCCTGGGAAAACCCTTCTACTCAAGGGAGAAAAACCCAACAAAAACTTTGCTAATGATAGTCCAAGTACAACAATGCAAAATAACACTTGAGAATCAAGCCAAGATAGGCAGAGTACAATAATACAATCCAACACTGTCACAAGATAATTATTTCTCTTCCTTAAGTCTTCTATGATAGTGAACTTCCTTCTTGATCACAAAAGAGTGAAATGAATGTGTATGTGTAAATGAGGAGAGTCTCTCTCCTACTTATACAAATCCATGAGTAAGTTGAGCATCATTCTTCATTTGAGCCGACCTAGCAATATTGATAATTATTTATTATTAGGCCGACTTGTCTTTTGGATTATATTATGAATTATTTTGGGGTAATAGCTCCCAAAGCTACCCAAAACATCAACACTCCCTCTTAGCTAGGGAGCTATTCAGCAAGGACTTCTTCATATCATAGGAAATTATTCCTTGAGTCTTACTCAAGGGTATCATGTCTTGTCATAGACTCTCTCAACATGACATCCACAATGGCTACACCCAATTGTGGGAAACAAAAC
>VDFB02388786.1:0-19982 GCA_007258455.2 Sequoia sempervirens | reverse complement strand
CAGACAAGCGGTCCTCTCGAAAGATCGCTCAGCTCGAAGCTCGACACGGACATGCTCTGGGCAGAGCTGTACGCGGCCGGTCATATGGGTTTTTGGGGGGCTGACATTTGAAAGCAATTAGGGTTCCTAGTAACTCCGCCGGCCACCCCTCAAATTTGTTCATTGTTTATATACCATCTCCATAGTAATAAATTGCCTGTTTTAATGTCATTCTGCTTCTTCTTTTCTCGCTTTTCTCGCAATCCGTGTCACAGTGCATCCCGCACAGAGCACAGGCAACTCCATTGTTTCATAAGAAGAACTGTGCCAAGTTATCTGCAGGTAATGAGGGTTGGAAAGCTAAAATCAAGGCCACTGCAATAATGAAAAGTACTTGAGCGATTTTCACATTAAAATACGGATGGAGAAAGAATTTCATACAAGATCAAACTACCTTCACAAATACTCAAAGTATTATGACTCTTCTGTACATAAGCGTCCATAACAGGTCAATGAAATATGAAAATTCTCTTGATGTAATCTGACGATATTCTTTTGTAAGGATTCACCTTATTTGTGTTCCAGATTTACCAGGCGGACAGTTTAATGTAGCACTGATCAGGACGTAGGATTAACGATCACACTGATCCGTGCCAGAAAAAAAAAATGTTTTTAAGAATGTACAGAGCAATAACAACCAAGGGAAGGAAAGCAGGCTTTTGAGTTAGAGTATCAATACTGTTTCTTACCCGGTTGTTCAAGGGTTTTTATTTATTTATTTACAGTTTCATAAATATATTATTGTACAGAAGTTTAAAGATAGAAGTATACACATAAAGGGAATATTATACAATAATATATTTTTATTGTATAACTTTTATTAAAATTGTAAAGCTTTGTTAAAAAGTATTATATAATTTATATTTGCAATAGTGAAAGTTGTATTTCATATATATGTATATATATTTTATGGGGTCTATTTTGATTAAAATTTCTTGTGTATAATAACAAGTCTATAAGTCATATTTTGATTAGAATATCTTTTATGTAATAACAAGTTTATTACTAGTATATTCTTGTTTGAATTTTGACTCATGACATTATTTTATGCTAATATCATTATCACTCATCCTTAGAAACTAGTTCCAATCCCTAGATCTTTTATTCATTATTTTGAATCAAATCTACAAACATAGAGTCAAGTCATTTCCATACCCTTACATCTAGACCTCAAACTTTTAAATTTAGACTTTGTTGATTCCCTCCTATTAATCATCATGAGCCAACCTAATGTGTGTTTGTATTGAATTGTGTGTTATATTTTAGTATTTAAGGGCATTCCTAATTCATTCAAAATTTACTTGAGAATTGTTCAAAGAGCATTCTTGTGAGAGCACCATAGCACCTAATCATAGAGCATTCTAATCACATCATCATCCTAAGCATATTATATGCTTGCATACTATCTTCAAACTTGATCTAGATCACTACTAAATTTGTCTCCATAGGAGCTTAAATGAGGAGAACATGAACCTCACCTAATGAATTCTGAAAAGGTATCTATAGACACCACAACAATTGAAACATAAGTACACCAAAGTATGATGAGAAAATTCAAATTATTAGATTTTTGTCGATTCACTTTCATGTCTCTAGATTTAGTTCAACATGCTAGTTCACTTCTACAAGCATGAATCTAAACCAAAACAAAGTATGTATTTAGCTTGCAAATTTTGAAATATTTATCTAATCAATTCCTAAAATTCCAACAAAATGGTGAATCAATTATTGGCATCATTTACAACATATTCCACCATTTAGAAATTAAGCTAAGTATTGCATTTATTTTATTTATATTTTATAATTAATATTGTATTTGTTATTCAAGTCCCAACTCTTAAATCTAAAATTATTGTTCATTTAATTAATTTATCTATATGTGTGGTTGGCGGCAAGGTGCAAGGGGGTGGATAAACATCTCAAATCATTATAATAGCTTGTTGGTAACAAAAGTGTGAATCATAGGTGCATGAATAAGTCACATTTTTTTAGAGCATCATGGGCCTTTGCATTCAACAAGACTTGATCCTTGGTGGGCTTTTTGTGAGCAATATTATTTTTCAATCAATACATTCATAAAAAAGTTGAGATATATGTGCATGTACACACACACTTGGAGAAAGGCGAGAATCAAAATAATATAATATTTTAAAATTTAAATATTAAAAAACTTTATTATTAAAAAAATTAGTTTCACTCATATATTTATGAATGGGCTCTCTTTGTTTTTCTTCTCATTTCAATTACTTTTTGTTGATAACTTTAATGCATGGTGTATACACTCAAATTTGGTCTATAGAATTAATTAAATACAAGTTATATGATTAATAATCTTTAATTCTTCTACTTATAAATAAATCAAGAAAAAATTATTTATATAGTTCATTTTCACTAATTCTTTCTATCCTAAATCATTTTCTTCATATCTTAATTAAATGAACAAATTTAATTAGTTTGCTTTATTTAATTAGCCTCCTCTCATTAAATTTGAATTTTAAATTTGAATTTAGGCACATGTCTACTAACTTCTTCCCACCTTCCACCTCATCATGTGCCTCAAGAAATTAAATATTTCTAATATTTAATTTTACATTTATCCTCAACAAATTCTAACTAATTTGGGACACTTGGCCTTCATTTCCATTTTATTCCTCTTCACACTTGACAGTTTGTCCTTCTAAAGGGAACACACTTCCCCTTTTCTCTCTAACCTCTTCATCTTCAATCATCCATTCTCTAGATTGAATCTAGACTGTTGATTTCTGCCACCTAGGTTCATGCCTTGGAAAATCTATAAATAGGCCCTCATTTGCAACAAAGAGAGAGAGTTGAGCATTTGAAGTACTTATACTCTACAAAATTTTAATTAGCATTTTCATTTAGTGAGCATTTTAACATTAGCATTTTAGCATCAAGTGGTTTAATCATGGAATTTTCATTAGCAACATCTTAATTACAACATTTTCATCATATTATTTTCATACAACAACATCATAGCAGCATCATTATCTTTGCATATCATCTACAACTAGTTTATCAATCATGTAATGTAGGAACATCTCTTGCATTTCCAACATCTCTCATTCTTCAGGTTGTCATTTGGAAAGTCATGTGCACAAACAATTTAAGAGCAAAATGACTTAAAGAATCCTTGGAGATAGAGGACAATGAGACGACATTGGGGAATTGTTTGTTTCAATTTGATTGTTATTGGAATTCATTGAAATAATGTTTCATTGGTGTGTTGTATAGGTTTTATTTACTTATTCACATTATTCATACACACATAAATTGGCATCCACCATGGGGCCTAGCCCCATTTTTAACATTTTCTGGCAAGTTTTCATCAACAGGTCTGTTCGTGAATTTCAATGTAGCACACTCGAAGCCTATTTCAATGCGTAGGTGGTGACTTTCAGCGCATCCAAGCTCTGTTATAGCGTATACGTAGCATAGACTAGCACATATACAAGATTTGATTTCCCTTTTTTGTTTTCCATAATAGAGCATTTAGTGTGTTTAATAACATATATATTGAATGTTTTAGCGCATACACCTTTATTTGCAAAAATTTAAAATTCTAGGGGACTGATCTATATCTTTACATTTTGCAAGTGCTTTATATGTTGTCAAAGACATATTTGAAACTACTAATGATGTTTGCAGGGGTTGGATTTATTTTCCTTTGATTACATTAGACATCTAGTTTAATTACAAGGTTAATGAACACCATGTATGCTGTGTTTGAAAAGTGATAGGCCTGTGCTCTCCCCTTTATTGGATGACCAAAATGCTAGACTCACTCTTTCATTTTATTGCAATAGCACCTTTAGCAGGAATGCCTTAGTGGGAAAAAGTACTCACCCTAAGGGAACGATCTAAGTGGGAACAACTAAAGCCAAGCATTCCAACCCACTATAATCAAACGTGAATTGTGATGAAAGTCACATTCAACGGTAGTGTACACATTTATATCCCTCCCCTAGTATCCTTGAGATACATAAAATCCTTTGTTCTAAAGGTTGGGAGGCCTCCTAAGGGAGTTTATCATTTGCCACACCAAATGAAAACCCTTACTAAGAACTTTAAGTGTAGTAGCCAAGCTGAGCCAGTTTTTGAACATTATAATATTCACAGTGCAAGGGGAGGGAAGAATTTTCCCCCAAAATACTCACCATATAACTATTAGGGATTTCTGGCCAAAAGTGGAGGATTCGACTTTGGTTAAGACCCAAAAAAGGAAAAAACACGGGCACCCTCTAGGGGGTGACAAGGTTGTGTGAGCTGATATAGTTCTAAGATGTGGGTTGTGATGTTATTAATGACCCTTGACATTAGAAGAGTCCGACTAATCTTTTTTCTATTGTTCAATACCAGTGGAAATCAAAGGGATCATACTAGATCCTAGAACATACACTTGATGTTTAGAGCATAGGATGAAACAACTATTTTACTACTTGCTTCTATGTTTGAAATCATTGTTCAGAAGATCATTCATTAAAAACACTCAATTCACTGATTCAAAGACAAGAAAACTAGGAAAACTTTCAAAACGATGACATTTCTAGTTTAGCGCATAAACTTCTTGTTTCAACGCATTGAGTTCATAGTCTAGCGCATATAGGGTCTATTCTAGTGCATTCACCACATCTTTCAATGCATATAGGTTTTGTTCTAGTGCATTTACCTCATCTTTTAGTGCATAAGCTTCATGTTCTAGTGCATTTAACTGACATTCTAGTGCATATAGGGTCTCTTCTGGTGCATTTACCCCATCTTTCAGCACATATACAATTTGTTCTAGCGCATTCACCTGATACTCAAGTAGAGAGCTAAATTGAACCTTTGTTCGATAGCTAGAATCGTATTTAGGGACCCTTTTCAGAGCAGATATCATTCCTCATTAAAATATTGGTTTAAACTTGAAGAAACTGGCTTTTTTAAGTGTAATCCCTTTAACTAAACTTAGATCAAACAACTTAAAGTTTCCAATCATCAAATTTCATCTCTGATTGTTAGTTGAGTTTCACTATCAAGATCTATCATCCTTTATCATGAAACAAACGTTGTACATAAGATTTTAGCCTAGTCTCATCAATAGGATCCATCATCCTATTTGACTTAGGTATTTCATTGGCACTCCCAAAACAAAGATTAAATTATAGTAAACCTTTATCACTTGCATGGTCGTTTTAACAAGAGCTGAAAAATAAAAACTCAGAGAAAAGGAAATAGAAACCTAAACCACCATGGTGAAAGGAGAAGAAAATTCTTTTCACAGATTTCATCAACCTGAAGCAGATGAGATAACCGATGAGGACATTCAACAAGCTCAACAAGACCTTAAATTTCACAAGTTCATGGAGAAAAAATTAGAAAAGGATAGAGATAAATACTTTCTGATGTTGGCAAACCAAGGTGTAAAATTACCCAATGATTTTGATGTCTACCAATTGAAGGGAGCTCCTAAGAAAATAGAAGCTGACTCATGAATCATAGATCCATTGAATGCTTTAACTCACCAAATGCAAAATCTCCAACAACAAATCCTAGACATGCAAAGGGGAACAACAAAGAGATATTTGTTGCAAGACATCTATTCTTATCCATTTGATAGAAATATGAACATGATATCTTTTCCACCAAGTTGTGAACTTTCAAAATATGACAAATACAATGGAAAAATTGATCCTCAAGATCATGTGAGAGAATTTTGCACCACGAGTCTGGAATTTGCACATGAAGAAACCTATCTAATGAGATTATTTCCAAGAAGTTTGGGTGGTCAATGCATGGAATGGTTTTCAAAACTCCCACCAGGTATTAGATCATTTGAGGAGCTGGTAAATAAATTTATCTCCCAATATTCATACAACATTCAACATGAAATAACCATGAAAGATCTTTGTAACACAAAACAAACAAATGGTGAGTCATTTCTTACATTCTTATAAAGATGGAGATGATTATTTGCTAGATATGTCTGTCCACCTAGTTTTGAAAAGATGATTGCAAATAGACTTAAGATTGAGGAATCCTTGGTTAAAAGAGGAGTATTGAAAATCTATAACGAAGGAGCAACTTTTGCCAACTCTTCTAACCATCATAACAACAATGAAAAATCCAAATTCTGGACAAGAAACAAGAATGTTGGTAACGATGGTGTAGCTGACAGACATAATGTAAAACCAATCTTCAATTTATTGGGTACTGCACCCAAAAACAATCAAAACAACAATGAATCTAAACCAACTCCACCACCACATCGAAGAAAATTTACACCTTTAGGGAAATCACTTGAATCAACGTTAAAAGAGCTTCTTGAACACAAACTCATAACATTACCGGATACATAAGATTTTGAACCAAGAGTTAAACCATCATGGTGGAACAATGCATATTACTGTGATTTTCATAGAAGAAAAGGTCATAAAATAAATGATTGTATGCAATTAAAACATTTAGTGCAAGACTTGATATATAGATGTGACATATCGATAAAAGGACAAAAAATAAATGATGATCATGGAGCATTTAAAAACCCTCTACCAACTATGAAAAAGGAGAATTGTCTTTGACAAACAAAGGGAAGAATGTGAATTATGTCTATGATACTACCATCCTTCACATTTCTACAGTTGATAATCAAATCAATGCCATCAAAATCAAGGATAAACAAGACAATATACTAGTAAATGTGACCACAAGAGGGCAGTCCGAGTTTGTATTGAAAGGAAGTACATCCAAAACACTTGCTGCTCCTTTGAATTAATACAATATAGTAGATCAATTGCAAAATATTTGAGCATAGATATCCATACTGGAACTTCTTAAAATTTCACTAGCCCATAAGGATATTCTAGAAAAATCTTTAGTGGACACCACAGTACCAACTAATTTAGAAGTTTGTCAATTCCAAGCCATGGTGGGACATTTGACTACACCCCATTGTTTATCATTCTCAGAAAATGATTATGAATCCCTCACTCATCCTCACAATGCTCCACTCCATATTGAGGTTATAATCCATAACCATCGGGTCAAACACATTTTAATAGATGGAGGAGCTGGTCTAAATATATGCACCTTAAAGCTTGTCCATGCATTTGGATTTTTATATTTAAATGCAATAGATTCCAGAAGAAAGATCACCATAAAATCTTATGATGATGAAGAAAGATCCTCCCAAGGATTGATAGTACTGCCAATTCAAGTGAGACAAGTTCAAAAGGCTATAATCTATCAAGTTTTAGACAAGGATTTAACCTACAACATACTCTTAGGTCAATCTTGGATCCATGAAATGCAAGCAGTACCATCAATATACCATCAATGCTTGAAATTCCCTTACAATGGACAAGAGATGACAATTTCAGAAAATTCTAATAATCCCCAATACTACAACACTCTCAAGACAATCCAAGATGTTTTTGTACCACACAACAGAGGAGCTCTCACTTCTATTTCCTCAAGTAATGAAAGCCAACTCAATTCTTTGTCAAAATAGTTTGAGAAAAAGATTTAGTTGAAAGATAAAGGAATGGGTGAGTATTATTTTGAGAAATCCTTATGTCTCTCATAGCTACTACCTTCTCCAAAATCATATGGACAACCATCAACATCTAGACAACAATCTTCACAACCCATCACTATCTTTGATGGTAAATTTGTAAAAATAGGTACTCTAGTTGATGAATCTGAGGAAAAAGATATTTTAAAGTGGCTTTACAAAGATAAAGAAGCATCCCAAGTAGAAACTTCCAATATACCAATAGAGCAATATGGTAAAGGGTTCACAATCTTAGAAAAGATGGGATATGAAGGAAAAGTTCCTATTGGAAAATGAAAAGAAGGTATTGTGGAACCAATTCAGCCTATCACAATCAATGCAAAAGACAAGACATGATTAGGATACAAAGAAGAGACAAAAGAAGAAGCCACTCAAAAGATTTGTGAGCGAATCCTCCAATTGCAAGCTAGTTCTGAAACATACTCAAATAAATATGAATGGGATTCACTATCTGAAGAATCTTGTGAAGATAAGAAAATTGATGTGATAAAAAAGTATGCACCCATACGTATGGAGGGACAAATTTCAGGGTCTCGACCACTTGAATTTGGATCACTACATATCAATGACTCTAGTGAGGATGATCAAACATCGAGCAAGATAGATCATTCAGAGGAGAGTAACATTATAGACCTTAACGTTGCTAGCAAACACCTCAAAAATGTTTCCATCATGACCCTTACCACCTTTGATCTTGACCAATCTGATGATTCCTTACCTTTGATACATCTTGAACTCATTGACTGGGAAAAAACTGAGCTGCTTGATATCCCTATCTTTCAGATGATGATGCCATTGTCAACTTCCTTTGTTCTGAAAAATTCAAAAATAAGTTCCACCAATGAATTTCATAACGAAGCTTCAAACCAGGGGAGTGCCAAATATGTTAGTTGCAAAATAAAGAATACAAAAAATTGATCTAATGGTGAAAACCATGCAATTGCAATATTAGATCATGAAAAGGTAAAAAGAAAGAGCGTATCAAATAGTGAAAACCTCTCTGAGGCACTGAAGGATGAGAGATTTGACACTCTTCCTAAAAATTATCAAGAAAGATCTTTATTATTGGTTGAGCCTATGCAATCCATAAACATTGGTACTGCAGAAACAACAAAGACCATACACCTAGTGGAATCAATGACAGCAAGAAAAGCTAAATTTCACCATATTCTTTGAAGAAAGAAAAATCAATTTTGCTTGGTCCTATGTTGACATGCTAGGAATAGATCTGGATCTAATAATGCATCATTTATCCATAGCACCTGGAGTGAAGCCATTAAAGCAAAAATTGAGAAAAATGCATCCACACATCGCCCTACTAGTGAAAGAAAAATTAAAAAAATTATTAGATGTAGGATTCATCTGACCAATCGACTATGCAAAATGGATTTCAAACATTGTACCAGTCTCCAAACTAGACAATAGCATCAGAATATGCACATATTTTAGGGATCTTAACAAGGCTTGTCCAAAGGATGACTTTCCTTTGCCCAATATAGACATCATTGTGGATTTAACAGCAGGACATGCTATGCTATCACTGATGGATTGTTTTTTAGGATATAATTAGATCAAGATTGCACCAGAAGATCAAGACAAAACAACTTTTACATGCCCATGGGGTAAATTTTGTTGGAATGTCATTCCTTTTGGATTAAAGAATGTAGGAGCCACCTATTAGCGTGCAATGAAAACAATCTTTCATGACATGATGCACACATTCATGGAGGACTATATGGATGACCTCCTAGCAAAATCATTCACCAGGGAAGGACATCTAGAAATCTTGGATAAGATCTTTAATCGATTGGAAAAAATCAATGTGCGTTTAAATCCAAAGAAGTGTGTATTCAGAGTAACATCAACAAAAATCTTAGGATACATAGTATTGGCTAAAGGCATCGAAGTAGATCCAACAAAAGTCAAAGAAATCATGGAAATTCCACATCCTAAGAACATTAGCCAACTAAGATCTCTACAAGGAAGATTCCAATCCATCAGAAGATTCATCGCACAATTGGTGGAAAAAAGTCATCCTTTTACTCATTGGTTACACAAGAATGTTTCTTTTAGATGGGATGAAAGATGTGAAGATGCCTTTAATCAATTGGAACAATATCTGATGAATCCACCTATATTAGTACCACCAACAAAAGGAAAACCACTTCTACTCTACATAGCAACTATTGAGGTATCTTTGGGAGCTCTACTAGCACAAGAAGACTCTACAGGAAAAGAAAGGGCCATTTACTACATTAGCAGAACACTAAGTGGCTATGAAATTAACTATACATTCATTGAAAAATCTTGTTTGGCAGTGGTGTTTGCTACTCAACAATTGCGATACTACATGTTAACACATACCATCAAACTAATAGCCAAGATAGATCCATTAAAATATATACTCAACAAAGCCACTCTAACAGGAAGATTAGCAAAGTGGGTGATGATATTGAGTGAATTTGACATTCAATATGTGGATAGAAGAGCAATCAAGGGCCAAGTAATCGCAGATTAGTTAGGTGAAGCACCGTTGCAAGATGACCATTCTATGCACATTGAATTCCTAGATGCAGATGTCCTCACAATGACAACACAACATTGGATATTATACTTTGATGGGTCTTACACTCAACATGGATTGGGTGTTAGAATCTTATTTGTTACTCCTCAAGGACACACTATCCCAAAATATTATAGGTTGATGTTCCCTTGCACAAAAAACATGGCTAAATATGAAGCACTAATCATTGGTATCAAGGTAGCAGTGGAATGGAAAATCACAGAATTACAAGTTTATGGAGATTCTCAATTAGTCATCAATCAAGTTAATGATGACTATCAAACAAAAGATGACAAGTTGATGCCATATAAGAGAATGATAGATGTCTTCCAGAAATACTTTGTTGAGATCAAGTTTGAATAAATTCCAAGAATAGACAATAAAGCTACAAATGCCATGGTAACCATATCTTCTCTTTTACAAATACTAGAAAAATGAAGTTGTTATGAATTCATGGTGGAACAAATTTTTAATCTTGCATATGAAAATCCTAAATCCCAAGTTGTGTGCCATCTAGTTGATGTTGATTCTTCAATCTATGGGAAGATTTATGCCTATCTGAGAGACAATACCCTTCCACTTGATCTATCCCAGAACAAAAAATGCAATTTTATCTGTCAAGTAGCCTAATACACCCTAATAGCTGATACACTTTACCGACGAGGTCTTGATGGTACTCTCCTCTAATGTCTTGACCGTGACGAATCTGAAACTACCTTACGAGAAGTTCATGAAGCTATTTGTTGTACTCATTCAAGTGGTCTTACTCTAGCTAAGAAACTCCTATGCTTGGGATATTATTGGCTGAAAATGGAGAAAGAATCTTTTCAATTTGTTAAGAAGTGCAAGAAGTGTCAAGTCCATGGAAATCTCATACATGGAAATCTCATATTATTGGTCAACGAAGGAGCAACAACCATTCACATCGACCTGGCCTTTCTATCAATGGGGACTTGCTCTTGTGGGTAAGATTCATCCATCTTCCTCTAATGGACATAAATTCATAATCACAACCACCGAGTATTTCACAAAGTGGATTGAAGCCATAATATTAACCATGATCACTAGTAAACAAATTGCCTCCTTTATCCTGAACTACATTGTCTATCAGTATGGCATCCCTAGCTCCATTGTCACTGATAATGGTAGAGCCTTCAAAAACCAAGATGTACAAGAACTTTGTGAAAATTTTCATATCCAACACTTATTTTCCACACCCTATTACCCTTAAGGGAATGACCAAGCAAAAGCCTCAAATAAGACCATTTTGAAAATCTTGAAGAAAAGTGCCAATGATGTTGGACGTGACTAGCATGTTCAATTAAACCTTGCCTTGTGTGCATACTGTACTAGCATCCACACCCCTACAAGAGCCACACCATATGCCCTTGTGTATGGATCAAAAGCCATCTTACCCATTGAAGTTAAGTTACCTTCACTTCGGGTGTCATTGAAAGGAATCATTTCAGAAGAAGACTATCGAGTATCTAGACTACAGGAATTGGAATTGTTAGATGAACGTCATCAGCATGCTGTTGATCATATGAAAGCTTATCAACAAAGAATGTCAAGGAGCTATAATCATAAGGTGAGACCAAGAAAATTTCAGGTTGGTGACTTAATCAGATGCAACCTAAAATGGTCACCTAGACTTTGGGCCCCATTTATTTAATTTGTCAACATCAACTTCAATCAATGATTGTCGCATTTCAAATCAAATTCTTAATCAATTCATAACTATTCAAATGTTTTAATTTTCCACTGAGTTTGAATGCTTCGTAATTTTATTTGAAATGAAAAGAAATAAATCCCTTTAATAAATAAAATAATGTTATTTAATTGAAGTTAATATTACTTAAATAAAATGATGCTATTTAACAAATCTATTTTTAATTCATCATTTTATTTTATTTAATGTCATCATTTCTAAATTACATAATCTTATTTTATTTTATTAAAAGAGATATTATCATCTTAAATTAAATAAAATAAATGAAATATCCTCTCAAAGAATATCACATGATGAAAAAAAAAAGGGAAACAAATCAGTTAAAAGGGAAATAAACTAAAAAAAGAATTCCAATCAAGATTTGTTTCTATTTTTCTATTTATCCCACATTGTTTCTGAATTTGCCTTCAA
This sequence comes from Sequoia sempervirens, assembly GCA_007258455.2. Classification (NCBI taxonomy): domain Eukaryota; kingdom Viridiplantae; phylum Streptophyta; class Pinopsida; order Cupressales; family Cupressaceae; genus Sequoia; species Sequoia sempervirens. The sequence goes on along the minus strand of VDFB02388786.1, from coordinate 7,670 downwards.
TTCTACTTTTGCCTATAAAATGAGCCCTCTCATCCTCATTTCAAAAAAAGAAGAAAGAATCACGAATTTTTACATCAGACTTATGCTGCAAATTTGAATTTTATCATTTGAGATTACATTAGTTTGATTATATAAACATCTTATTTTTAGAGCATATAGTTTAATATTGCATTTTAGCTTAATCTTCATAGTAAATTAATTTGCAAAATAATTCATTTATGGCATTGCATGTAGATTAAGTTTCATTTCAATAAATTAGTTTGGTTTATTACATTTTACAGCCATTTAGATTAGTTTTCATTGTTGCATTGCAAGAACAGGATTCATGGAGATTGGCATTCTTGCTTCTCCTCTTTGAATCTCTCGTTCCGAGATTGTATTTGCAGGGGTAACAGGGTTAATCTAAGGGCCACAATATCAATCCCTGCTCTTCTTGGATAGAGAGCTGTGAATCGATTTGCAATGACTCATTATTGAGTATCCTTGCATGTAAGGATTCACAGAAGTATAACATATTTTCAGTTATACATTTTGGCGCCCACCGTTTTTAATTTTTAGTTTTTAATTTAATTTAGTTTTTAATTTAGTTTTTAAATTTCGTTTTTAATTTAGTTTAGTTTTTAATTTAGTTTTTAATTCAGTTTTTAATTCAGTTTTTAATTTAGTTTTTAGTTTTTAATTTAGTTTTTAATTTTTAGTTTTTTAGTGTAGTTTTTAATTTCATTTTTAGTTTTGATTCATTAATCCAACTTCCACTCAGTTGCAGGAAAAACGATTTCTAGGTTTTGTAGCCAGGGTCAAAATCCGATCTGGGTATCTTTCAGTTTTTTGATTTCTTTCACAGATCTGAAGAAAATAGCTACACAAAAACCGTCGCGCGTCATTTTTCACCTGGCTAAAGGTTTAAAAAAATTATTTTTTTCATCTTCTGCTTGCTGGATCAAAAAACGATTTCTGGGTTTTATTTTTTGCTTCAAAAAATTTCTGGGTTTCTGTTTTTATCTACTCATTATAAACAGATTTTTCAGAAATAAAATTTGAAGATTTTTATGCATGTTTTAATTTAGTTTTTAATTTTTAATTTTTAATTTAGTTTAGTTTTAATTTTAATTTAGTTTTTAATCTTAATTTAGTTTAATTTTTAGTTAGTTTGGTTTAGACTTTAATTTAGATTTTTAAATTAGATACTTTTTTTAGTTTCTAAAATTCAAAATAGATTTTTTTAATTTAAAGTAGATTCTTTAACTTTGTTAATTTAAATTAGATTTTTTTACTTTAGATTTTTTAACTTTATTAATTTAAATTAGAATTATTAATTTAGATTAGATTTTTTTAATTTAGATTAGATTTTTTTTAATTTTATTAATTTAGATTAGTTTTGTTTTTAAATTTTTAGTTTAGTATTAGATTAATTTAGTTTAATTTTAGTTTTGTTAACTAATTCCTTTTAGATTAAATTTTGACTAGATTAAATTAGATTTTTTAATTCTAGTTCTTTTAAATTTTTTTTCCAGAGCATAACAGTTTCTGCAGGACGCCAGTCAGAGAACTTGAAACACACTAACAGTTTGATTGCAGGACGTGTGACAAAGACTTGAAAACAAACACTTATGCTTGTCAAAGATCCTATTTAAAAAAATATTGTGTTTGTTTTCCTGCTTTTCAATTCACATAGTCTAATTAGGGCTTCGTTAAAATTCTTAGGAGTTTTGATAGTGAGTAGGGAATTTGGCTCTTTGTTACATGGAGGTGATGACCATGGACAAATCCAGGCTCCTGATGATCTTACTAATATGATGAACTCTTAGGGAGCGGAGCAAGGTAGTGAATCTTTAGCACTTTCACTCGTTAGGGGATTATGCTCTTCTCTTATTGAGAGAATCAGAAACCCAAAAGCGTGTGGATTTGGTGAAGTGAAACTAGCTCGGTGATTAAGGTTGTTTAGTGTGTTTGGGTAAAGAGACGGGCTAGAGAAGTATGCTCTTCTCCTTTTGGGAGAATCAGAAAATTAGAAACCTGAATCCGAGCCATGTCCAATGTCACCTTTAGAGGGTCTGCCGGAAGTTGAACCTCCGGGAACGACCCAAGTGAGTACACACCTATCACCGGTGATTCCACCTCACTATAATAAAGAACGTCTTGTTGAGTCTAAAGACTCCAAGACCATAGTAACTTCTTTCCATGACTTCGACGATCATCATGGAAAAGCTCATGACAGACCGAAGCGCCCGAAGCCCCTCAAGGCTATGTGTGATTTTCGTGTGTTGGTGGCTGGCGGCCCAAGCTCAGACGAGGGGCACCGGTTATTGTGAATCCGGAAGCCAAGTAAAACCTTCTTAGTTATTAGTTTCAATTTGCTCACCAAAGGAGTCATAATCTTTGCACAAGGAGGGGGAAGAATCTCTCCGTATGTTGATTATACACAGATTCCCATCATAGGCATACACCTGGACGTTTGGAGGCGGTTGCGACACTGGCCCCTGTTACAAGGGTAACCTTTGAACGTACACTGTTGAGTCCTTGGAAACACTAAAAACACAGGCGCCCTCTAGGGGGTGACATGGCTGTGTGAGGTGCACGTATGCGCATAAGCAATGGGGCAAAGGTTTTGACTTCTCACCATTTTCTTTGGTAGGGATAGCTATGTATTTGTTTTTGAGTCTTAAACATTGTCCAAACATCTTCAAACAAGACTCCCCCGATACTATCAAGTTGCTTTGTCCCTGATAGATCTGTTATTGACTACTTTTTGTATCACAACTTGTCTGATTGAAACCTATGTGCTTGATCAAAATCTGTGGATATACTTGCTTAATCTTTGCAAACAAACAACAAACTGAAATACTGAGTTCTTCGATTAAGTGACTTGTCCCAGTTTTAGAGACCTGTTCTGTATTTAGGGTTTATGTGTCGACCTTTTGAATTAGTGATCCTTGCTCTCATAAGCGATTTTGCTTAAGATTGGCAAATTAGGAATTGTTCCTGTCAAATAGATAATTTTTTAGACTCTTTGATAACACACTTGGAGGGTGCTAGTAGTCTCCTTGTCCACCCATTTTCATACAATTCAAACTCATTACACTTTGTGTAAGTCATCCTCCTGATCCATATGTGCTAGGGTGTTCACCCAAGAATTGAGCACCTCTGTGGCAGTGTTGGTTTGCACCTATTTGCAACAGTTCTATTTCACCATCTCTCTCGGACAAGAGAAAACTTTTACTATCCTAGTCTCAGTATTGGATGCTTAGAATTGTTCAAGCATTTGAACTTCCTTTATGTCACTACAACAAGATATCAAGTGAGCAAGGAAAGCTTAATTCTGCATAGTCTTTTTAAACTAACTACCTAGTTCGCACTCATCAAAAGAGAAAGGAAGGAACCAATATTTGACTACCAACAGAGTTAGTCCAAACCTATTTCCACCAAAGAGCCATTTTAGTGACTTGAGTACTCCCTCAAAGACCTTCCCACTCGTGTATGGGATATGAGTTATACTACACCGGCGAGGAAGCCATGGATCAAGATCTTGATGATATCTATGAACAACATAGAAACAACATGATATTTGGAAATTCTTCTCATGATAATCAACCTGATTCACCCCTCATTAATACAAGATATTTGGATGCCCATCAACGGGATGAAAGGTATAAGAGACGAGCTCACCAAGAACAATGGTCACAACATGAAGACCAAGACAATGAACCTCGTAATGCTCATGTCAATACAATGTATACCAATGACTTGTTCAAACAATCTATACCAAGTTCACCATTTCAACATACCTCAAGGTTCACAAGTGATAGGCTCAAAAGAATTGAACGCGAAAAGAAAGCCTTTCTAGATGAACAAGTTGCAAAGCAAGAAAAATTTAGACAACTTGAGGAAGAGAGCCAAGCTTTATTGGAAGTACAAAGGAAACTCGCTCAAGAGGAGCAAGATAGGCAGTTAGCCCACCAATTAAACAAACAATACAATACAAGGGGTGCTAACAGTGGACATAATTCTCCTCCCTCCACCCCTTCCAGAACACCAAGAAGTAGAAGGCAGTCAAGCACCCCTTCTAGATCTCCTAGTCCTAGAGGAAGAAGGGCCTCTCAATATGCTCACTATAGGAGGCAAACTCCTCCCAAAAATTCAAGACCACACTCCCAACATGTACATCCTGGTTCCCAACATGGAGGTGGTAGCTCACATTATGATTTTGATACTCAAGACTTCATGCGAATACAACAAGAGCCTATCTTCCAACAGTATGTGGAGAGGTATTTGGAACAAAACAAAGATAAGTTCTTGGAAAGTCTAATCAACAAGGGTGCCATAGTCCCTTATAATTTTGATGTGGACAACAAAATACAAAAGAAAAAGCCCCCTCAAGAGGAAGAACTGCCAAATGAAGCAAATGATGGAGAAAATGATGCAACCTAAGAGCTCATTCTCACTAGACTCAATTTGTCCTAATCCATTCGATAAGAGTGTGAGTATGAAAGATTTTCCAAAGAGGGTGGAATTCCCACAATACGATAAATATGACGGCAGTGGCGATCCACACGACCATGTGCGTCAGTTCTATACTATGAGCTTTGAATTCAATCAGGATGACTCCTATTTGATGAGGTTGTTCCCTAGGAGTCTTAAAGGACAAGCAATGGAATAGTTTACCAATATCACTCCTCCTGCCAAGACTTTTAGAGAACTTGTTCATAGATTCACTAAATACGATATAACTTCAAGACCTGCTACTATGTTGACCTATGCAAAACTTGAAACAAAATCAGGGGGAACCCTTTGTTACCTTCTGGCAAAGGTGGAGGAGACAATGCTCTCGGTATCCTAGGACGATCCATGAGGATGAAAAGATTGACATACTTGTTAGTAATTTGGTGCCTGAAATGAGACATGAGATCAAAAAGATAGTCTTCACTTCCTTTCATACCATGATTGAAACTGCATGCCGCATTGAGGATGTTCTAAAAGAACAAGGCATTTTGACCAGGCATAACAATAATACCAACAATGGTCAACACAACAATAGGGATAAAGGGAAGAACAACAATTGGAACAAAAACAAACAAATTGTCAATGATGGAGTTGTGGATTCTTCCCAATCAAGAGATCAAAGTGTTCTTAATTTGACTAAGGTTGTACAAGCAATGAAGCTTAATGCACCTCCACAACAAGAAAGTAAACCAAGATATCAGGAAAGGCCCAAAAACCAGAAGCGGCAATTTACCAAATTGGGTGACACATATGAGGATATTCTCAAAACTCTCATTGCTAACAACTTGGCACATCCTCAGGATCCTGCAAAATTTCACATTCCAGATCCTAAGCCACATTGGTGGGATGACAAGGCATTCCTAGAATTTCTATAATGGCTCCTACCATACCTGAAAACTCTGGAAATTAAAAACATATCATTCAAGATTTTATAGAAAGTGGAAAGCTTCAAGTTGATACCTAAATACCAATGCTGATCATAAGGCTTTTAAGGAACCCGGTCACCATTTACAAGGAAACTCTAAATCACATGCCAATGGCAAAGCTAGAATCAACTACACCTATACAGTGGCAAAAAATGTGATAAACATGCTTGAAGTTGTGGAGCCAAGTGTTAATATGATAAGGAGTAAAGACCCGCATGGTTATGACTCTCCCCCTATTTTTGACAACCAACCTATTGTGGTGCTGAGAGGTCCTCATTCTAGGTTATCTTCCCAAGCCCTTAATGTTGTTACCAGGAGTCAAGCCCCTATTATTCTCAGAGGGCCTAGTTCAGGTCCATCCAACAAATCCAAGCAAGTTGCATCCAAGAATGTCACTATAGTCCGGGCCATCAGCTTCCTGCCAAACCAAAAACTACAATCTTGTAGATCAATTACAGAAAACTCCAGCACATATCTCAATCTTAGAGCTTCTAGAGTTGTCTCCTAGGCATAAGCAGATCCTTGAGGACGCTTTGCGCACATCAAATGTCCCCAACAACATTGATATAGACCAATTCCAAGGCATGGTGAATCACATTACTAGCCCACATTACCTTTCTTTCTCTCAAGATGATGACAAATCCCTAAGCCATCCACACAATCTTGCCCTTCTCTCACATTGAAGTCATGATTCATAAAACCCGTACGCGCTGTATGATTGATGGGGTGCCGGTTAAATATCTCGTATTCCTTTGAATTTGTTAAAAACTTTGGGCTATTCGTGAGCAAGTGATCGGCACTAGAAAGATCACCATAAAGGCCTATGATGAGTGCAACGAAGTTCTATGATCGGGTTGTCCTTCCTGTTAGGATTGGCCCAGTTGAAAAAGATATCTTGCTTCAAATTGTTGATACTAGACCCCTTGCATACAACATTTTACTGGGTAGACCATGGATTCATGATATGCAGGCAGTGTCGTCTACCTACCACCAGTGTGTTAAGTTCCCCTACAATGGAACAAAAATTTGCATACCAGGGGATAACACCTTATCAATTAACTCAATCTCAGCTAATGTTCATGTCCCTCTTAACCAAGCAGCAGAGGATTATGAAACAACTTTAGCAGACTGTCAAAACAAATTTAAGTCAGTAGACCTTGGCATGGGGGGGTATCAACTTGACTCTTTTACAAAGATGCCTGTTTCCCCTAGGACATATGGAAAGCCTTCACAAGAGATGAAACCATCATCCTCAGCAATGACACTATTTGACAAGTTTGTTGAATCCTCAGTACCAATACAAGATGAAAAAGAGGAAGTAGCTGTTCGAGATTGGATATACAAAGAGGAGAAATACCAACACAATGAAAATTTCTCCCCCTCTCCTAAGTCCTATGGGAGAGGATATACTTTTGTCAAGAAGATGGGTTATCCAGGATATGGCCCTCTTAGTCACAGGTTAGATGCTAGAGCCAAACCACTCAATCATGATCTTTTTGCACGTAAGTCTAAGAAACCGGTTGGCCTAGGCTTTATGAACAACAATAAATGCACTGTCCCCATTTCTGATAGGCGGGATAGTAAAGATGACATAGAATATGTACCAGATTTGACCAATCAACAAGACATAACAGATGATTGGATACCTTCAACAAATCTCCTTTGGGAAGATTCAAGAGATTTAATAATTGATAGTCCTCCTATCTCATTTGCAATAGATAGTGACTATATGAATGCAAGATTGACTATGGATAGTGTCTCCATCCCAGCTGCAATGGATGGTGATAATTTAGATAATTTTGTGATTGAGCAAATTGCTAGAGGAGAGGAGCCTCTTCCAAATCTTGAGGCTTCTACATCACGAGGCTCCAACAATAATTCAGAAATAGACTCTCATGAGTTTGAATGGGATTCACTCTCAGATGCAACAGTTGACTTGGATATGGACGTTGTCCATGCTTATAGTTCTCAACCTGATGTAACTGACGAGTCATGTGTTATATTAGAAGATTGGAACCCACATGTCGCATTAGTAGACGATTCTTCGCTTGCTAGGATAAATTCTAATTTAGACACTTTAGAGGGAAACTTGACAAATTCCAATTCTACAGTCACCAGAGATGACACCACCTATATCCTTAATCTTGAACCGGTCATTAACCTACCCCTTGTTCACCCCAACCTTATTGATTGGTCTCAACGTTACCAAGAGCCTCAACTCTTGACATTTCACAATGACTATGA
>VDFB02388785.1:0-28856 GCA_007258455.2 Sequoia sempervirens | reverse complement strand
TATTTTAATTTTCTTAATTTCTTGTGTTAAAACTTTGTGCATTAAAATATATATTTGACATCTCGTTATAGTCCTTAATTCATCAGTCTGTGGTCCAAATCTTGGCTTTTTTAAATTTGAACTTTGCACTAAGAATCTTGGTAGTAGGAGGTTGTTTGCTTTTTTTGCTTGGTAAGGTTGAAAGGATAGTTAAGGTTTAATTCTAATTATTGATGAACCAACATGTTTAATTGTTTTACATTAGATATTTTTGCAATTAGTTCATCTCAATTTCAAGCATAAGTATTTGTGTTAACCTCATCATTTGGATTAAGTAGGGAGACATACAGTATTTCACTGAAAGATTCGCATTTCTGTTCTCCTATTTATACAGTATGATCTGGCAGTTAAAAGTTAACCACATCGTTAAGAGTAATAATTACATTTGCCAGACATCGTATGCATATAGTTTTGACAAGTTACTTATTGATGGATATCCATCATCAATTGTTCTGATATGTGCAAGAGGTGAGAGCCAAATTGTAAGCACTATAGTATTGTTTTAGAAGCCTATTAAAGCCACAAAGGCTTCATTGAGAACACAGTGTGGTATTTCAAAACTGTGAGCTCATGTTGTACACAAGAGAATCAGAGTCATTTATGTAGAGGAAGGACCTTTCCTAAATAATTGGTGCCTTACAAAGGAGATATGAATTCCTTCTGATGCTTAGTGTGGCATCATTCTTGGACACTAATATAAGTTTGCTTCATTCATGATATTCCAAGCAAATGTGTGATCATTTTAAACCTCTGATCACACAATAGTCCTTAACTGCATTTGTAAAAGAAATGCATCTATTCCAGTAGATTATGTATATTTATAGATAACTGTCTATTTTTTTCACTATCATCTGTAGTAGGTTGAAATTTCTTGCAGTCACTTGTACCTCTTGTTGACACCTCACACTGATATAGAATTATTGGCAATGTGAATTACCTTACGTGAATAGCCTTTTGCACTTGGATTGCTATTGGTAGCAACTAGACAAACAAATTGCAATGTATGTTATTTGAGCTAAGTTACCGGAATCGGTCCTTGACCCTGCTGATTCCAGGTACGGGTACGTGTGCAAACTGATACGCCCAACAAACCCTGCGGATTCAGACAGGACATGGGAAAATTTAGTTGGAAATGTTTTTAAAATTTTACGCCGAATCTCGACGATTTTCTGGTCGACATGGCGAATAGACCCGTTTTCCACAAATTTCATTGAGTTTTTCACGGGTAAAAATCTTAAAACCTAAAAGATTAAAGACATTTTGCATTGTTTTCAAAGTGCTGCCGACGCGGGTTTCTGAAGACGCCGTTTTTTGAAGAGAAAGCACTCACCCCGGTTTCTATAGTCATGCATTCGTGCCTTTGATTTTTGCAGCCGCGCCTTCAAAAGCCAACCCCATGAAGTTGTGTCATTTTTAAGACAAAATCCTTTGATTTTTGCTCGCGGGTTGCAGGTGACGTGGGTTGCAACGTGGGCTGAGAAGTTGCTCGATATTTTTCACACCCAAATTTTTTTATAGATTTTTATAGTAGTTAAAGTTTTCACATTTAAATTTTAAACCGTATTAGATTTTAAAACATTAAAATAAAATCGTGGTGCATCGGAATTATTGTCACGGAATTTACAGACGAAAGCAACAGTCGAGACACTTCTAGAAGTATTATAATAAATATATATAGTTTACATATAGTTATTTATTTATTTATTAAGAATTATTTATTATTAATTTTTTATTAAGATATATATATATATATTTTTTTGATACGCACAGTTGATTTTATAGATATTGAAATAGAAGAAATATACAAACGTCTGCATTGCAGGAAAGTCCATCCAGGACACACAGCCGAACAAAACATCAACCCAACCGGGACACAATTTCATAGTTTCAACAGTCCCATATCGAGCACCAAAAGACCAGCCACGAAAACCAGTGGAATAGAGAGAGGGGTCACAGGCCGACCCACAACCAACGTAAGATGAAAATGCAAAAAATTTGAGCAAAAGACCACCAAAAAAGATAGTATATAGCAACGAAACTAAAAGCTTCAGACATAGAGGCCAACCCTCACATAAAACCATTGACTTCCGCAAACCTTACAAAGCCGTCCATCCATTCCAGCCCCTCCTTCGGCGCCATCTTCAATTTTCGCTTCAAGAAATCCACGGCCACATCCGCAAGCTTTCTGTGCCTCGACAAGGCAGGCCCTTTGAGGTCTAAGAGGAAAGGATAAACTTTAACAGCTTCCTCCGAATCCCATAGGAGAGACAAGTCAGCCGGGCGCGGAATGCCTTTGCCTAAGAATGCCGCCTTCAATGTTTCCTCAAGTCCACCGAGCAAGTCGATGCGGAACAAGCGCACCATCATCTCCATTGCCACCTTCTTCGGGGTCTCCAAGTCCAGTAACACTGCAAGAAATCGAGAGAAGACATGGGCATTATCTCTGGCATACTCCCTTCTTTGCAGGTGTTCTTTACCAAGAATCATTTTGACCGCAACCAGCGACACCGGATCATCCTCGGATAGAATACGCTTTAATCTCTGGTCCGTGACTTCCCTGAAGGCAATCTGCCTCTCCGTAGCCACCAGAGAGACCGGTGTGTCGACTCCAAAGCATTCCAAACCATTCGCCGAAATATGAATGGTGAATTTTGATTTTGTCGACCGCTCCATGTTGACAGCCGCTCCCTGCACAAAAACAAAGACTATGCCAAAAAACGAAGACAAAGCAACAAAAATGATTTCAATAGATCCATAAATAGACCCGTGAGAGGATCCGTCTGGCCTCCACACATGAGACTGAATAATGGTGGGTCGATCATCGCGTCCTTACCATGAAGATTTGCTACGGACGCAGTCCTTCCGCCTACAAACCATAATCACTTCGAGTGAAGTGAGACGCCATCCAGCCCTTCAACTATCTTTTCGATGATTGCCGTACCCGACGTGTCGCATAGTCAACACCTTGAATGCAAAGCCAAACATACCCCTGATGAACACCAAGGCTCCGCGATTTTCGAGAGCCGAGCACATTAAAAAAGCCAACTCCTCCCCACGGCAAATAGGAAAGGCCAAGAAATGACATGGCAATGCCACCTCTGCAAACACCAAAGCCATCCCAAAGCCACCTCACGCCCACCCAGGAATTCGAGTGACGAAAAGAGGGGCAGGGGGGGGGGAGCCCACCCATCCGCCCACAATTTTTTATTAAGATATTAATAACTTAATAATAAGTAATATAATTTAGATTTATTATTAATTTATTAATATTTAATAATTTATTAATATTAAATAAGTAATACTAATAACATAATATAATTAAATAATTTATTAAACAACATAATGATAATTTACACAATTTTAAGTCTTTTATTTATTATTTTAATTATTAAAATGGAATATGATAATATCTATATTTTAGTTATTATTTAATTTAATTTTTATTAATAATAAATATATTACATTATTAATAAATTAATATAATTAAATTTAATATAGAAGATGTAAAATTGTAAATTATACTTCTGTAATTGAAATTGAAATTTGAATATATTGCTAATTACAGTTTACTATTGAACATTTATCATTCAATAATTGTCTTCTGAATTTTTTGTAGCATTTGCATAATGGCAACCAGTTCTACTTCTATTGCTCAACCCACCTTTAAAATCGACCCAAATTCACCTCTAAGGCTACAAATATGTCTATCTATGATTTTTATATGTTTTATGTACGGACGTACTCGAACATACCCAGCCCAAAAAAAAAAAAATGCCGTACCGGTGTACCGTACCCGTACCCGTACCCACGTACCCGTACCCATACCCGATTCGGCAACTTAGGTTATTTCCCATTCAGGTTTTATGAGCAGTCTGGGCTGAGTAATTGCTATATAGTGAATATTTCTTTTTGTGTTAGACTGTTTGTTGTACTGCTGCTTGTTATCCATTAACCTGTTGGTAACTTTGCCAGTACAGTACAGCTTTTCCTCACTAGCTCCTTTATCATCAATTAAGCTACATGCATCAATAGATCATGGTGTGCATTAAAACTTTGCATGTTTTTTAGGTAAACTCAAAATTCTCATGTTTTGTTTATATTTCTCTTTGGTGTTTCCTAACAAAACAGTTGACTGATTGGTCTATTTATTAGGTGATAGTGACGATACTGTATCTTCCTCCTCTGCTGGACTCACATGTTGATGCAACTGAACAGTTTGTGAAAATGACTCCTATTCACTGATATTTCTATTTTTGCTGAAAGTGTAACATGTGTATTCCTGTTATAAAAGTATCACAGTTTAAGTAATGTGGTGTTTTACTAAAGTTCCAAGCAGCCAAGTTCAAGGCACCTTCACAAACAGCAATTTACCTGTGGCCCTCAATTCTGAGAGTTTAAAACAAGAGAAATATCTGTTATCTGACCAAATCTGTTCAACAAACAGATAGAAACCAGGGTGAGTTAACTTATCTATAAACCGAAATGAAAAGCAGAGAACTGCAAAGAACACATAGATTGGTTCTTTTGCGGATACAAAGCCCAGGGAGAGTTTTCTGCAGAGGCACCCTATGAGGTAGAATGCTCATTGATTAACAATCAGTGGCCTACGACCAGTTAATGCTGTCCAAAGTGTCCCTGCCATAGCAGAGAGCCAGAGACCTGCAGTACTTATAGAAGGTTGTAGTGGACTGTATATGTCAAACTGGTGTCTTGCTTGACCATGACCTTTTTTAGTTTATCTCCTACAATATTCTGTTTTTCAAATTGAGAGCCATAATAATGCTTTTGTACGTTTCCACATTCCCTTCTTATATTTATCAATATATTGAAATGTCCACCTTTTACTTAACCTTGCAATTTAATGGTTTTCTCTGCTCTTGTTTTCATGGCTTCACAATGCAACAATATCTGACTCTATTATGCTGTGTTATATTACCTGTCTTGGTTTATTCATTTCTCTCTAATGTAGCCTTGCTCAGCATCATAAAATTGGGATGGACTTTACAAGGAGTCTTTATAGACTGTTAGCAAGCTTTTTTGATAATTGTTTGTCATTTCTTCTTTTGGAATTTTATCAATGTAAGAAAGGGGCGTATGTTTGCTTTTAAATTTTTAATAGTTAGTGAACATGGGGAAAGTTAGTCCCAATGATAATTGTCATCCATTGTGGTCATCTTACATACCTTCTTTCTGTACATCGTTTCCCTCTGATATGCAGGGGGATTGTTCCCTATATGTTGGAGAGTTCCATACTGAGGACATGGGGAATAACTCTTACATAGAGATTTGTTATTAGTTCTAAGTGTGTACTGCAAATATTGTGTCATTTTGCAGCAAACAAGGGTACATCTCCTGGACACAGAGGGTTTCCGGGATACATTTGGGCCAAAGCAGAAAAGAAAACGCCCAAAACTTTTGGTTGATGACTATCAAGCTCTGGTTCAAAGAGCTTCTGGATCACAAGGTAAGTTTAAAATTTTAAATGCAAAGAAAATGATCTTGGAATCTTCTAAAGCTTATGTGAAAGAAATGTAGATGAAGAATAGTTCAGATTCGGAAGTAACATTTAGCTCCTCCTATATTTTTTTAAACATAATATTGCATGATGCCCCATATGATGATGCTAAGATATTGATTTTTATGTGAATGCCAGTAATGTCTCTACTATGCCATAATAATCATGATGCCTCATGTTTGTTTTCGAGTTGGGTGCCCATATGCAATCTTGTTAGTTTGAAATTTCATTTTTGGGATTTTGTGAATTAAATTCACATGAAAGTATGGAAGAAGTGCATTATTTCAAGATCTTGATTCCCAGCTTGCTTCAAGTGTGACAAAGTTGTAACCACTCATTTAGATATAGGTGATTTCTGATATTTTCAAGATCCCTTAGCTACACTATAAATACACACACAAATTTATCTACTTAAAAGGTCGTCTAATATAGAAGATAGGAAGTCTAGAAATTATATTTGTTGGAAGCTTGTGAATAACTAAAATTCTAATCCATGTAAATTTCTTAATGGGCAGATGACTTTGAAAACCAGGCAATTGATCAGACTAAGACAGAAGGAAGTGGTGAAGATGGTTTTAGAGATTTAGTTAGACATACTATGTTTGAAAAAGGACAGAGTAAACGTATTTGGGGTGAACTTTACAAAGTCGTGGATTCCTCAGATGTGGTTGTGCAGGTGAATATTTTCATAAAAATTATTGAATCCATTGCACATCTCTTTTATCCTGCAGCTTATTGGATAACATTCATTTCTTGTTAACTTTGTGAATGTCTTAGATGTGGTGTCCATGACATGTATTGCTTGTAATGCATGCTTTTATTTTGCAGTTAGAATCTTTAGAATTAATTACTTTTTCGTGCTTTTTATTGAAATTTTAAAAACATTACTTTCTTTGTTTTATTAACTTAGGTATTGTTAGCCTCGTTTTGACACCACAAAATTAAAACTTTTTTGTGTCAAAATGATAAGTGTTGTCAAGGATCAAGACCTTTGTTGAGTCGATTTTTGTTACAAAAGGATAGTGCCACATGTTTTATATGCTTTTCATTGTCTTCATCCATCTTGAGATAGTCATAGTTGGTTTGATTCATGTTGGAAGATATGCCAGTTTGAGGAAGGACCATCCTTCATTTCAGCTGAAGTTTAAGGAACAACCACACAGTGCGACAAATTATGAAGACAATTAAATTTGAAAATCCATAAGAGCTGGTGCAAAATCCTTTTATGAGAATGTTCCTGGTAGTATTTTTCCTAACAGGGAAAGTTTTTAGATCAAAATGCCTTTTGGTTTGGGAGATTCTAAAAGTTCAAGTTTTCAGCAGGCTGTTTGCAGAAACAATTAAATCAGGAGTTTTACAAAGACTGAAGCAAAATTGTCAGGCAAGCAGGATTATAATGTCATTATTGGCAATGTGGCAAGGTTTTGTGAGAAAATACTTATCCAATCAAAAGTTACACCAGTTTCCTCCTTCATTTTGTTTGCAGATTTGAGGGGTAAGTTTTGTGAAGTTTTTGCGAGGTGAAGTATGTTAGTTTTAGGATCAGAAGTTAAATAAGCAGATTTTAATTTAATTTCAAACAAATAGACACAGCATATACCCTGGGAAAACCCTCCACTTGAGGGAGAAAAACCCAGCAACAATATATCACTTATATATTGAATATGAATCAACAATGTTCTTTACAATGAGGCCGATTGCAAATGAATATTGAATATTGAATATGAATCAACAATGTTCTTTACAATGAGGCCGATTGCAAGGCCAAATATTAGCACCAAAGCATGATGCAATCTCAGATTATTATATTGCTCTTCCTTGATATCGAATTCAGCCTTCTTGTAACCTTCAATCTGCACTTGAAGAAATTTGCATGCCTCTAATATCGAACTATAAATGAATGTAATGTATGAATGAAAGATTGTCAAACAGCATTGCATATATATACAAGACGAAGAGGAGACATCTAAACATCGTGTCTCTTCTAGATATCATGTTGGCCTTCTTCATGAATCAATGTAACTCCATAAGGGTGGCGAATGAGATGATGTCGGCCTCAAACAAATTATTTTAACAATAATTAAATTTTGTATTGTTCTCAAGTGAAGTGCCTCTTCACTTTAATATCGGCTTCAATAAATTGAATAGCCGATAAGGCTATATTGAATTTATTGCTTCATAATCAGGTGCTGGAAGTGATGCCCGACGCTGCCAACATCAACAAAGTAGGATGCTTTTCAAGTTCTATAACCTGCAATTGCACTTGTTAAGATTCTTAACACCCATTTTATGTAAGGGTTTGATGGACAGTTTTGGTGTTGACATTATCATTCTCTGCCAATGAAGACTTATCAAAGTAATTTATATCAATGGTTCGGCAAAAGTTGACAATCACTCTTAAAACTGCTGATAAAGATAACTCAAATAAAATATTGAGTAGTTGCAGTGGTGAAATGGTATAAAAAGGCCAATGAAGATTGATAGTGCAAGTCTTAACTTCAAAGGTCATGGGTTGTGAAAAGTGTTTGATGTGCTGATGGTAAAGGAAATTAGAAGTTTTATTTTAATTGCTCCCAAATCACCGACTCAAGTTGTGAACTCTTCTCCAAACACTGATAACAAGAGAAAATTAGAACTCATCGGCACTTTCAATTGGGTTAATAACCTCTGTTGGAATACTGATGAAGAAGATATCAAAAGCTATCGGCATTTTAATATGGGTTCACAACTTCGATTGGCATCCGATGTATAAGCTATCAAACATCCATAAGAAAGAAGTTATGAAACAGTTACAAATGCTTGTGGAGAAATGAAGAATTAAAGAAGGTTTTCAAATGCACATAAATGTATGCAAGATGAAGGCATGTTACTATTGCAGGTCTGAATGAAATAAAATGGGTGCCATTATTGGTAGGTGTTAAACCATATTCTGCAACCTTTGCTAGCACTTTCCCCAGTGTATGGCTGAATGGAAGGGTTTTCCAGTGACATGCTATTTTGAATAGCTTTCAGAGAAGGTAGCAATGATAACTTTTTGTATTGCCCAACCGCATGGTTATGGAAATCAGCTATGGAAATAACTAGGTTCATAAGAACATTCTCTTTTCATGCAATATCCATATAGACTTAGCGAACTAAGTATAGTTCCAATAGCATTTAAGCCACACATACCTCATCATAGTATAAATGTATTCCTAAATAATAGGGTTTCACTAATTTGAGACTCAATCCAAAGTCCCACAAGAATATTCCATACTAGGAAATAACTAAGTTCATAAGAACAAGCATATCATGCATTCCAAGATTGTTCCAAACTAGGATATAACTAAGTTCATGAAAACAAGCATACCAATCATTCCCAAAAGCAATCTTTTCCAAACAAAGGCATTTATAATCAAATAATCTTTCAAACATAAACAATAGAGGAATAGAAATCAGCATGCCTGGATGAGTTCCATCTGATAATGTTGCTTTCCAACCTCAGCCTCCGCAATCACAAATGCTACTCCTATGCTCAACTAAACTCCAAACTCTAGCCTCCTCTCAAGAATTCTTAACAAATGTAACTCACAAACACTCTTTCACTAAAACTCTCACAATAATGCTTGCACAGAAATTACAGCAGAATAATAACAGATAAATAAGAATGAAAAGTGTAACAAATGGTAGGGAGAGCACCTCTATATATACTTAAATTTGAGCATCATAATGCTACAAACAAGCTAACAATTCTGCCACCTTCCTATTCACATGCATCGACTCAGCTGATTTAAACTCTCAGATTGCAACACACAACAGTCCTCTTATTCCCAATTTCATAGAATGGCTGAGTCGACTTCATGCTTGTGACAACCTGACTCCTTTTATAAAACTCTCACAATAATGCTTGCACAGAAATTACAGCAGAATAATAACAGAGAAATAAGAATGAAAAGTGTAACAAATGGTAGGGAGAGCACCTCTATATATACTTAAATTTGAGCATCATAATGCTACAAACAAGCTAACAATTCTGCCACCTTCCTATTCACATGCTTTGACTCAGCTGATTTAAACTCTCAGATTGCAACACATAACAGTCCTCTTATTCCCAATTTCATAGAATGGCTGAGTCGACTTCATGCTTGTGACAACCTGACTCCTTTTATTGAGTCAAGGTCCATCAATGCATTGCTACAGGTTTCCTATTTGATTTGCAAGTCGACTACCCTCACAAATCTCTGCCATCTTTACTTTCATTGAGTTTCATGCTTATCATATTGCTTTACCAGGTTTTGGTGCAGGTTTAAGACTTATAATGGTTTTCACACTCTACAGATTTTGGTGCCACTTTCATACTTTTAGCGACCTTTGTTTATGCACAATCAAAGATTGTGTCGACAATGTTAAATCTACATTCATTTCTCCTTGCAACGTTTAAACAGTATTCTCCCTTATTTATGTGCAACGCTTTAAGTCTTTTGACTTATTCTTATTGTGCTTTATGTGCTGTATTCTCTCTTTGGCCATAGCTACATATATGACAGTGCTATGTTTATGCGCTTTGGCTTATTCAAAGCACTTCAATATATATCAAACAGCTGCGCTTTGTTATTGTGACATGCTAAAAGCATTTTAATATATACCAAACAATATATATATATATATATATATATTAATAATATATATATAATTATATCCACATGATTACCTATTACATTACTTGCCAACTAAATATATATGTATATACGTTTCCATTAATGTAACTATATACATATTTATATATATATATTTCAATATCCATATTTAAACACATTCACGTACTCAACAATCGATGTATACACATGAAGTGTATATATATATATATGTCGCATTTGTCCTATTGACATTCCCATGCATATGGGTTATCCGTTCATGAGCATGTATAGGTACGTCTACCTATGTATACTCATGCACGCATATACTTATATGTATGAGTTATCGTAAACATGTACATATATACATATATACATTCTATGTTTATACTTCACTGATTAACATATAAATATGAACACACAAAGAAGAACTTCCTCTCAACATAAAGACTCAATTGCTTATCCACAAATAAAACATTCATAGAACAAGATCGTAACCCAATACATAACATTCACAAACTTTGACAAAAGGTTACCATTTCCCGAACTATCTTAATCAACTAGACCAACTAGGAAGTGAGTGTGTGTATGCTCAATTAGGCTCATCAGGGTTACCAGACTAAGTTCTTCTCTTGAGTGATACTCCCCTTCTCTTTTGGAGGTTCGAATCTATTTTTGTATCTAGCTTAGTACATCACAACAATAGTTAGCTGTAATGTCCCCATTTTTGCTCGTCTTAGCATTTTGTTGATTAGCCTATCCTTTGGCCCTCGTAGGCTAATATTCATGGTTAGAGGGTCCTGTTTGGCAAGTATCAGGTTGTTTCCTTCTTCGGAGTTCAATATCATTCAGGATTGGTGTTTGGGAGTGAGTTGGGACTCAGTTGTGCACACTTACTATTTATAGTAAGTCACTTGGTTAATGGAGTCCAGTGTTACTATTTTAGCAGGGCCCTTGGATGCGTAGCTCACGCAGTGGTTGACCTCCTGGTTCAAACAGAATGGAAAAGCAATGTTTAATGAGAAAATTATGTTATTTTAATTATTATTAAAGTTAATCTTTAATAATAATTAATCATTTATTCAAAAAGTGCATTTCAATGTTATATTATAACTTTATGTCAATGGGGGCCATTAAATGACTTAAAGGACATTAATAAAGGACATTAAAAGGGGCGCCCATCTCATGAGATATTATAAAGTGCATTAAAGACAAATATTCAAATATATTTAAATGTTGAGAAGATTCTAGAGGTCGACCTAAGTCAGAGAGTATATAAGCTATCAAAGCAAATGAAAAGGATTCATTCATGATTATTGATTTTTATGTTTTGAAGAGTTTTGCCATGGAGAAGAAGAAACCAAGGGTTTCAGCAAATTTTGCCATTATCAGCTTTGGAGAGCGTAGCTGCTTTGAAGTTCGTGCTTCCTGAGGTTGTGAAATAACTTTTGAAGGTTGTTTTTTGGATTGGCTGCATTCAGTAGTCAATATTGAGCTTATTTAGTGAGAGATACAGAAGTTTTGCAAGGGTTTGAAAAGATTATCAATCAGAAATCAAAGATTCATCATTTGCTGTGAGTATTGTTGACTGGAGACCATAGCTGGGCCATACTTTTCAGCTGCTGCAGGCCGTACAGTCCCATCTTGGAGGCGTCCTCTCTCTAGGCCAAAACACCTAGTTTATGTGCTGCTTTTTGCTTGTGTTTGGGATGGCTGGGAGGTTAGAATAAAGTGGCATCATTATTTGGGTGGAGAAATGCTTAAAGGATGAAAAAAACAATCTCCAAGGGTTTATACCAGCTGCTGTTATCATTTCCAGAATTTCAAATAAATTGAGTCTTTCATTTTGGGTATGACTTGTATTGAATTTGCAAAGTATTAGAATCAGATTTTTAATATATTGAATAAAGGACGTATTGAAACAATGCCAAGGTTATCATAATCAGACTTAAATCTCTTTAGCATTTATTTCCGGTATATTTTTCATTGCATTCGTATGCTTTACTATTGGCAGTTCCTAGCATTATTTAAATCAATACCTCAAATAAGCATAAACCATACAAAATATTCAAAACCAAGAAGAAATAGTGAGGCAGTTGCATTAAAAATAACTCTGCAGTCGGGAGGGTTATTACATTAGCCGATAACAATACTTTCTTATGCATCGTATATTTTCATTTTCAGAACATTTAAAACATCATATTGAATTAAACATTCATTCATCATATTTCCATCAAGATTCACATACAAAACACAATCATAAATATATATATTAAAGCATTTTAACCCATCAAGGTAATAGTAAATAGGTAACAATAAATAGATAACAACACAACAAGGTGTAACATGTATAGTTGCAGTGATAAATATGGTTCGTACCATGATGGGGAGCGTTGGAATTTAAGGTTTGAAATATTAAATTTAATTTATGTACTCTGGTTTTTAAATAGCATTTTGTGTGCAATCAAATGAAACATCCGCAGTGTTATAGATGATATGCAATACGTAGATTTTGGAACAACTATTTTCATACTGTTATAAAATTGGCCAATCTGTTCACTGTGAAACTGCGATAAATTTATTCATTTGAGCTGTAACAAATTGTGTTTTCAAAACTGGAATGTTGTTTAGGAAAAAAAAATTGGGGAGGAACTCTACAATTAGCCTGTTTTATTGCTTCATGGACAACTCTCTACTATGTTATTCATCAACAATGGCCAATTTTTGTTGAAGAGGAGGACCATGATTGTAAGATGAAAATTGAGCTGTATTAGAGGTTACCGTGTTCTTAATATATTGTTGATTATTATAGAAAAAATGTTGTTGAAATGGAACATTGGGTTGGGTGTCGAGTGAAGATATGGTCATTTATTTGGATGCCATTTTTTGTGGGTGGAATGTGTGCATCTGTTTGGCAATTTTTAGATATAGTTGGCAAAATATGGTAGTAAGGATACAACACATTGTAAAATAAACTGGGATCTGGACATTTGCATTGTAATCAATCTAGTTTGTTATTACAGCACCACTGATTAGTGATTTTCAATGCTCCCCGAGGATGTGTCCCCTGTCTTTTTACCTTCATCCCCTATAGGGGACATTTCGGGGATGCCTAAGAAATGTCCCTTCCCCATCCCCTTTCTTGTCAAAATTTAGGAAACGTCCTAGGACATCAAAAATTCCCATGGTTCGTTAGGGGACGGGTAGACGTCCCCCATCCATCTTGGGGATGCCTAGCCGTTCCCTAACATACCCAGGGACATTTTAGGTATTTTCAAAAAAAAACTTACAACCTTTCAATGCTTGTTTGGTTTAAGAAATGCCCATCTAGGATTTACAAATAAGTATGAGAATGGTGAGCGCCATGAAGGTTTGTGTGGTTTTGAAAGTGTTAATTTGGGCTTGGTGGTGGGGGCTCCACCCTTCAACCTCGCCCTATATCATGATAGGGAACATGCCAGGGGCATTGTCCTCGGACCCCGCGAGGGGTGTTGCCCCTCGACCTTGCTGGGGGTGCTGCCCCTAGATTGAGGGGCAATACTAGACCCCCGTGAGGGGCACTGCCCCCAGACGCCCATGAGGGGCATTGCCTCTCAACCCCGTTGGGGGCATTGCCCCCAAACTCCCATCAAACTATAAGTCTAACCAAGTAATAAACCAATGATGAATCGTGATCACAAAATCTACAAAATGCATATCCCTTGTTGCAAATCTCTACATCTTCACAATCAAAGGTTTTCTTTTTTAATACATTGGACAACTTGTTTAGTATACAAGGATTGCCATAGAAAAAGTTGGTATGCTATGTCATTATACTGCTGAAGACAAGTTAAGTCATAGTTGGCAATAAATGCCATTTTCATAATGCAAAAATATATTTGCATAGACAACTCATAGAACAATCCCATCTATTAGTATTCCATCTAAGGTCAAACTGGAACATAGCCGGCAATCTTTTTACTAAATCGCTCCTCTTTGTTAATTGCATCCCCATTCCTTGGTCCTTTGTCCCTCTCCTCATGCTATATTTCTTCTTAAACATTGTTCGTAGGATTTTGGGGGTACTCCTAGGGGTTTCCTTTCCATGGTCCTGGATTTCACTGCTGCTCCTCACCAATCCCTACTCTTCAAAAGAGGACCCAGAGGAACATAGTGTTTATTTTGGATGTAAATAATTGCACATTTGGTTTACTTTCTGAAGAAGGTTTCTATGAAACTCATGTCACTTAAGACTCAAGCTAATTCTCAGTTCAATTCATTTTTGATATGGCTTCTATTTCTCTCAATTGTATTATTGGATAGTTTAAAATTTAAACAACTTATCTGTTCCTCTATTTTTTGTGTAATGATGGCAGTCAATAGTGAGGATGAAAAGGGAGAATAATAATTTTGACTATTGTTTATTTGAAATCAATGTGCTAGTGGTTACTTGGTGCTTTTATTTTGTATGTGGATTGAGTGTAGCATGTGTAAATTCATATCTGTCTGTAATGCCACATCTTGTTACAGCTTGCATCTTCATTCTCCAGTCTGTTAGCAATACTGCACATCAATATGATCTAACTTGGATTTTTTCTTGTACAGGTCTTGGATGCAAGGGACCCTCATGGCACACGGTGTCATCATCTTGAAAAGCATTTGAAAGAAAATTGCAAGCATAAGCATCTTATTCTTTTGTTAAACAAGGTATAATTGAGATGATATTATCCCTTTAATTGCTAATGGCATTGTAAAAATGCGTTCAGGAGCTCAATCACAAGGCATTTGCCTGAATTGCTGGACCATTCTTACGTTGTTTTATTCCTTTGTTTTAGTGTGACCTTATCCCTGCGTGGGCCACGAGAGGGTGGTTACGTGTACTCTCGAAGGAATACCCTACTCTTGCCTTCCATGCAAGCATTACAAACTCATTTGGCAAGGTATTTCCTTTGCTGATAGGCGATACCATCTTCTTTTTGTGTTTATCAGTTCTGGGCACTGCATTGGATTTCTTTGTTCACAATCTTGATAGGTGATACCATGTTTGGATGGTTTACATTTTTATTCCTGGACAGGGTTCACTTCTTTCACTTCTTCGGCAGTTTTCTCGGATGAAGAGTGATAAGCAGGCAATATCTGTGGGATTTATTGGGTATCCGAATGTTGGCAAGTCATCTGTAATCAATACTCTTAGAACCAAAAATGTAATATTTATCTTCTTTAACCATTCTTATTTATTACAGAATTCTTGTACTTGCAGAGTTATACTTCACAGCTCTATATTATCATTTGCATAGAATATTATCTTTATGGGTCCATGTTCATTGATGTTATGATGGAGGTCCCACTTAAAAAAATCAGTTGTTTAGCTTTAATCATGGAGGTTCCATTCATATAAAGATAATTTAATTGTTTTTAATTGATTATTGATTCATTTTAAGTATGATTTATTTAAGCATCATAGAATCATCCACCATTTATAGAAAATTGTGGCATCAATCCCACAAGGAGATGTCACTGTACTGGCACTTTTTCCTTTGTTTATGATTTTGCTAGGACTACAAATTAAGTGGTCTTTTCATTTCTAAAGATAAGAAATGTTTATTTAAAGCATGCCATTTCTTTTGAGATGCATCATATCCATTGACCAGTTTCATCAAAAGTAGCGGAAAGGTATATGTATGTATATAAACATATATATTTATATCAAAACACACACACACACATCTTTGTGTGTGTGTATAAGTAAGTAAATTGAAATTCAGAAAAAATAAATATTAGTACACAATGTTGATTAGGGTTAGGTAGCAGTGATAGGAGAAACTTTGGCATGTTTTTAATTTTATTATAAATTTATGATTATCTAATTTTTTATAGAATATGTTATTCAAGTCAGAAGACTGCATGATTGATGTGGAGCAAAGTCTCCTGGTTTTGTGAGATTTCTTATATCTATCTCTGATACTTTAGATGCATCTCCTGTTTTCGCTTACTGAATGTTTTGGATGATATCCTATTTCATAGTAGTTCAAGATACCATTATTCTAACTTTGAAATTTACTACTGTTAATCTGAACTTAATTTTGCAGGTATGCAAAGTAGCACCTATACCAGGAGAGACAAAAGTATGGCAGTACATCACTCTTACTAAACGCATTTTCTTAATCGACTGTCCTGGGGTTGTCTACCATAGCCATGACTCTGATACAGATATCGTGCTCAAGGGAGTGGTAGAATATGCACCCTAAACCCAGATATATTCTTTTTATGTTTTACTAATATTCTTTTATTCTCAGTTTCAAGGTTGTGTTTATCTCTCTGTATATTGCATCAATCTCTATCGTTAATTGAAAGCTTGAAAAAACATGCATATGCAGTGGTTTTTCAGATTTTTTTTTAATTATGTTATCAGTTAACATGCCCTCGGAGCTTTGATTAATGACTGCATTTCTCTAATTATCTACATTTCAGGAAAATAATTTTTGTTTGAAACTTTGAACTATTGCAAAAAAGTTTTCATGTTAAATTAAATATATAGTAATTCAGAATCCCTAATCAGGCCACCTACTTTGGAAGGGGCTTATTATTTTCTTTGTGTTGAGATCGCAGGCATGAGGAAACTTTATTGATGATTCCTCTTAGGTTGTTAGCCTTCTTCATGGATAAAGTGCTTACTTTTTGAACTTAATGTGCTTCAAAGAATTAATTACAGAAAGAGACAAGCGTTATGCACACAATTCTATAAAGTGAGTCCTAGTATGACTTTGTATGAAGGCATTTTCTAATAAGCTTATCTGATAACAATGAATATTTGATAACCTCCTGCTTTTAGCCATTGTTCTATATATGTATACAACCTTCAATGCTATATTGATGCCTACCATTTTAATTTCTGATTTCATGGTCATCCAAGTAATCATCATATAGAACATTGGGACCATCACAGGAGGCTCACCACATTGTGAGCATTGAAACCCATCAGTTAGCATCCTATCCCATATACTTCTGTTATGTATTCTGTTTGATGTTTTTCCCAACTCTTTCGTTTTATTTCTTTGAGGATATGCCGAAAGTGCTTTTGCATCTTTATATTGATTGTTGCTATTTGAGTTGTTGCAATTTTTGGGCCTTAACTGTGATGACCTAGAATAGTTGCACACAGAATATAATCCAGAAAGACTCAAAACAGCAGACATTCTTTTATTTTATTTATTTATTCTTGTCAACACATACAATCAATGGAAACTACATTACTAGTCTGATACAACTCATTGGGTACTCCCAGCATACAAATCTCCGTTGAAGCTTGTGAGCAGTCTACAGCATGCAAACTGAACGCACTGGTAGTACTGGACATGCTACACTACCCTGCTGTCACCTTGATCTGCACAAATCTGCAGTTGCCATGCTCCCCAGATTGTCTCCTGAGGATTTTTGTACCCAAGATAATAGTTGAACTGCTTGAGGTTATCATCCCAAGTGCTAAAGATGCTGTAGCAATCACTTCCTGAATTGGTGGCAGTTAACTGATAAACAACTTCCTCATTTGTGGGCACCTAACTAACAAATCAGTCTTGCAAATAATGGCAGTCGACAAGCAGGTTAACTGGGCATTTAACTGACTAGTGTGAGACCAACTCAGCACCTTATTCCACTATTTAAGTTTTCTAACTGAATCCTAACTGAAAGTCCCAGCTGCTGCTCAGCTGGAAGACATAAAGACACAGCCAGTTCCCAACTGAAGACTCAGACGCCTTATTTTAAACACAAATATTCCTGATTGAAAACTCAATTCTAACTGCCAACAGAACAATTTATTCAGTGCTGCAGATAAAGGGGGTCATTACAACTTTATTTTGCACCATTCCACCTTCGGTGTTCACCACAGTATCTACTATCCATATGAATCATTTGTTGAGTTGGTGCTGCTTGCTGGCGATTTTGATCCTGTGTATAATTCTAAAGTCAAATCTGTAACTTTTTGTGAACAAGATTACCTTGATTTGTTGTATTGCTGTCCTTAATATCAAGGACTTGAGGCTGTTGTTAACCTTGCATTGCTTGAGTTGAGAATTCCTGTAAATTGTTGCCCGGTACATCTGTGACATGTTATTGTTTTGAGGCTGGAATATTATCACAAGTTGAGTTGTGAAACCATGTGGTATGCTCTGACTGTTCTCAGAACACTTGATTCATGCACAATGAAATAATGAGTGTGAGGCGAAGCAATTATAATGGGACTAACTTTTTCATTGTAATCAGATTGCTTGTACCACATTGGGGATTGCACAACGCTTCTTTCTTGATTAAATCAAGTCTCCCTTGCACCAGGACATGATGAAATGTGCATCATCACATAAAATTAATTTTATAATTTATTAACTACAAAACTTAATGGTTAAGGCTTAAGCACAGAGTACAAAGATTTCATTACAATTTGATGGCTAAAGCACACAATCACAAGGGGAACATTTATCAAAGATGATTGTTTTAACTTTTACCATATAAGGTGAAGTAATAGGGTTATATAAGGTCAATAAGCACAATAATTTAGTTGAATGAATAATGTTAATGAGAGTTTATTGACATAAGCACTAGATTACATGTAACAATAGGGTTGCTGTCATGTTGGGTTCAATGTTATCAATGTGATGAGTCTCCTTTGGCAATCTTTGAAAGGAACATGTAGTCAATTTTAATTCAAGAGCCCATTTTTGTAATTGGGAGGTTGTTAATTTGTACCATTAACATATTTTTATAAAAACTAAGTAACAACTTAATGTATGCAGTTCACGATTTACAATCATAGCAGGACTTTCAATTAACACATATTAATATGTGTAAAATTGCACAAAGCGTATGGTAAATTATTCTAAGTACAAATCTTTGCTATAACTGTATACCAGGAGTTCATTGGAAGTGGGGCTAATACTTGTTAGCAAGTGAAAAACCAATAAAAAATTCATTAGCCTCTTGCAAAGCCAGAATGGGATTCTATGACAGTTCATGGAAAAATAAAGAGCATTAGCTTTAGTTCACTTTGTCTAGTTTTGACAAAAAAAACTAGGATTTTCAAGAGGAGGAATTTTATCTCTTCTTGTATGAATCTATTAAAGAACTTTTTGAGATGTGTTTCTGATACATTGCTTTTTGCTATTTGTTGTGATTTTGATATTTTGACATAACAAAATTGTTTATTTTTGTCTGCCCTGTATTCAACTTTTATATAATTCATGTCAACTAACTGCTTGAAAATGATTTTTGTTGCAGTCAAGGCCTATATATGACATTGAGATTCTTTCTATCCACTATAATAGACTCATTTATGTGCTGAATATTCTGTCTTTAACAGGTTCGTGTTGCAAATTTACAAGATGCAACTGAACATATTGGTGAGGTTCTTCGTCGAGTGAAGAAGGATTACCTCAAAAGAGCATACAAATTAAAGGATTGGTAAGCTTTGACTGTCATATCTGGGTGTTTTCCTGTCTATCAGGTCTGGAAGATTTTCTTCGAACTCTTTTAGTAATATGAATCTGGAAGTCAATTGTTCAGAAATTGCTAAGGAAAACAATGTTCGAAAATTATAATCTTGGTTGATCTTAGGACAAAATAATCTCATGCATTTTGATTTGTTTACTTGTTATTATGATCTCTTACTAAATAAATTATTATTTATAACATAGATGGGTTCAGACTGCACCATGGATTAGATCATCAATTGCTTTTTATACATTGTTGGACATGACATGGCTGCCGTATTTCACATTCTTATAGTTCACAAAAAGCAACATTTATAAATATGGACATCATGTGTGAGAAAATTGTTGGCATTTAACATTGAACAACTTTTGATCCCAAATTCTTGAACATCCAACCGCATGGAGAAATGATAAACAAGTAAAATCCTCAAATCTGTATTTTATATCACATGTGATGCTGATTTTCTGATGTTCAAATTTAAGAGTTCTTTGATTTGGTTTCAACATGGTTGTCAAAGATAAGATGATGGAATCTCTTTGATATCTAGTTAATTTTGCAGTATTCAGCTTTTGTGCATGGTTTCTCAGGCTTTTTGAGATTGTGCAGATCATGTTTGATATGGCTTGTTTTCAACAGCTACTGTTCTTGCCTTTCAACAAATTGTAACATTAGAAAAAGAAAGAAAGAAATTGGAGTTTGAAAACTTACATTGATGATCTCCTCTATGACCTTGGCAAATCTATCATAAAAACTAAGTTACTGGTCCTTGTATTGGTTTGGGTTCGAGGGTTTGGTTCGCGGGTTCAGTCAAAAAAATTTTGAGGGTTGAGTTCGCCCATACAAAAACATATAAAAATCAGAAATATATGCATATTTGCAGCAGTAATTAAGTTCAAAATACCACACATAGCATCATATATTGTATAATAAACATAACCACTATAAAAATGAAAAATATTATAATGCCAATTAGTCAAACTTGAATGTCATGATATATATATTAAAATTAAAAAATAATAATGTCAGTGTTAACAATCACACATTACTGATCAAGCATCATCATTTGGGTCTTCAAAAATATCATCACTATCCATATTATTGGAACATAATAATAGGCATTGTACACTAAATATATCATCCCCCTCCAAAAGAAAAAGTAGTCTTCTAGATGACAAGAAAAACAAGTAAACATCAAGTAACATTAGGTAAGATTGTTCAATTTGGCAACAACATTGTAGATGAAGACCTATAGGCATACTTAGAAGAATAGTTCACAAGCCTCGACATGGAGAGTACTTAGCAAATGAAATGAGTTCAACGGGGGTTTGGGAGCAATGCCTTAGTGGGGTTGAGGGGCAACACGCTTGGCAGGGTCAAGGGCAGTGCTCCTTGTGGGGCTCGGGGGTAGTGCTCCTGGCGCATTCCCTATTGTGATACAGGGCGGGGTTGAGGGGTGAAGCCCCTGCCACCAAATCCAAATTAAGACATTAAAATCACACAAACCTTCAAGGTGTACATCATTTTGCATTCATAATAAAAGAAATATTTTTGTTTTTCATTTGTCTTTAAAATGCATTGAAATCCACGTTGTAGGGTTTGGAGGGGTGTTTTTTGCTTTCTAGGGAAACTTTGAAGTACTGTTGTACCGAGCTCTTGTGACAACTTTCTGCTTTTGTTCTCATATTCTTAACCTGATTCTGAGCAGATGTGTTACCAGAGTATTTGCAACACTTGAATTAACAGTTCTGAATATGGTTTTGGAAAATCATTCACTCTAAAGTAAAAAAGTTAACATGATTTATGTAGGAGATGAGATTGGAATGGATGAAGGCACTGTTGTACTGAGCTTTTGTAACAACTTTCTGCTTGTGTTTTCATATTCTTAATCTGATTCTGAGCAGATGTGTTACCAGAGTATTTATACCACTTGAATTAATGGTTCTGCATATGGTCTTGAATGTTCCCAATAATGATGGCTGTCTACATGCGACTTTGAATAGCATTCAGAAAATACTAATTAGCTTTCCCAGCTTCAAGTGGCTACTTAAGTTCTACATTTGTAGCTCTCAGGTCATATCCATGTTATTTATTGTATTTAGCCACTGTGAGTCATTTTCTGTTTTGAATGTGCTCTGCAGGACTGATGAAGAAGATTTCCTCAGTCAATTGTGCAAAGTATCTGGCAAGCTTTTGAAGGTATTCTACTTGGAATGACAGTTCAGCTGTGACATTGAAATTTCAATCATTACTATTACATAATTAGTGTTTGTTTGACTGGGGAAATTGCCTCATCTTTTTTTGTTTCCTTACAGGGTGGAGAACCAGATTTGATGACTGCTGCAAAGATGGTTCTTCATGATTGGCAAAGGGGCAGGATTCCTTTCTTTGTACCTCCTCCAGAAGTTGAAGATCGCAAAGCTAATGAGCTTTCAGGTGAAATTCCTCCTGTCAGTGACAACACTGAAAAAGTATCTAAGTCTAAAGAGGTAGGTGAAGACGCTACAGTAAAGGCTATTGCAAACATTGTTGCTAACCAGCAACTTAGAAAGGTTCCAGTGCAACAGAACTTCTTTAGCCATGAAGATGAGAGAATTGGAGATGATAAAGATGGTGTATATGCGGAAAGTAATGATGTTACTAATTTGTCTGAATTTGCCAATTCAAATGATCAAACTCAAGATGCTAAAGCAGTTCAGGTAAGTCAAGAGGGTATGTCAAACATGAAAGACAATGATGATGAGGAGGAGCCATCTCTTACATGGGAAGAAGTATTGGAAAGTGTGAAAGCTAGTATGGGTGCCAAGAGTTCAACATCAGGAAATGTGGCTGACGTCAGTGGGTAAAGAAATTCTATTTTTGTTTGAAGACAAAGTTGAATCTATGCAGTTTTTTCAAGTTATTTATTAGTCCCTGACCTAGCAGGTTAACTCTTGTGATGGGTAAGTGATAACTAGTGGTTATTCTTATTAATTTCTAACCAATCAAAATTTTGTATTATTTATTTATCAGCATAACATTTGTTCATTTAATGAGAACATGTGAATTTGTTAATCAAGAGAATTATAAAATCAATTATTTAAAATGCTATTGGCTTAATCATTTGGGATCTTATTACAACCTTCATGTGAATCAAGAAAAACGGTAACATCAATAAAGATTGCAATGAATCTGCACCTTACATGCAGTTTAAGCTCTATGGAGTGCACGGCAAGCTTTTTCACCTTAAACATTTGGAAATTTGGGCTACTTAAGTGAATGCCATAATGTATATGTGACAGAACCATGGATTGTTATTCCTTTCCTTGGATGACATGGTTTGATTGTAAATTGTGACTGGGGCTTCCTTAGATTGTAATTCAAGTTTGGTTTTCAAACAACAGATGATCCTTGTTCTGGTGCATTTCCTTAAATGGCGTTTGGTGTTTGGCATTTTCTTTTTCCTTCACATAATTTCAGTCTGCATTTCCTTGACATGGTGAATGTTTTGATGCTGTCGTTTTCTGAAGTTTCTTCACATTGTATTTCTTCCATTTGGGCATCATATATCTGCAATCCTTTATACATAACTTTCTTCAACTATGAAATAATGGGAAATAGTGGTGGTCGTGCTGTTTTGGGTTAGCAATCAGGTTTCTTGGCACTGGGAGGTGAATTCAAGGGATTCTGTGGTAAGATCAGAGGTCCAGTTATAGTAGTTTGTGAATTGCAGGGAGGGTTGGGGCTTTTTTGTGCTTCTGGTCAATTCTCCTATCAATTTCAGCCAAATTTGTGGTTTTGCTGGACTAGTAAATATATCCCTGCAATAGGCAAATTTAATATCATTGTTATGTGACCCAGGTACATCCCTTATTCAAGGCACATTTGACTTCAGGACAGTATCCTTGTTCACAATGGATTTCAAATTTGACTGAATGTAGGTACTGCTTACAAGTTTTATTTTGCAGAAATTAAGTTTGACCTGACTGCTCACATTTAGACAGAATGGAAAAACCAATTGAACTTTTAGCTGGTTCTAAACGCTGTAAAATATGTCAAATCAACTAGGGTAGCAGTTTCAACCTCTTCATCTTTGGACCCGAGTTAGCAAGTGTTCTGCAAAAGATTTGTGGATGTGGAAAACTGAATTAATTCAAATATTCTTTTTGTAATTTTGTGATTTTGATGTTGGTAAAGTCATGTATAGAAACATTTCTCTGAATCCAATCTCTGTTGCGTTTCTCATTGCTCTCTCGTTGGAACGTTATATAGATAACGGGGAATATAGTATTGTAGAACCACGAGGGTGTCAGTATGGTACAGGTGCCCCCGGTTTATTGTTATGAAACTTATTATGTTGATCCTCCATGCTCAATAATAATGTTGATCAGCGATAAACAGATTTGAACGAGGATTCTTTTCAATGGTTTCTGTTTTGTAATTACTATCCATACATAAGCTTGTAAGCCGGAATATTTTCTGCTGCTTTAGGACATGCATTGCATCTATTTTTGTAGAGGAATATACGAAAATAAATTAGGGTTTCGATTACTGATCTATATAATTAATAGCAGGCTCACTTTTCCTGCTTAAAGTCTGCCCGTCCAATTCAGATTGGCTTGCCTGGTGGCCACACTTGCTTGTTTGTGTTGCTTACTGCTCGCTGCGGTGGAATGCAATTTGCTAGGCAAAAAGTTTTCATGATAGTAACTTTTTTTAGCAGCTTGCATTGTCGTTGCTTATTTATAATTGTCTGCAATCGACTGGAATTTAAGCAGGGTCCTCTGTTGATAGGGATTTGTGCATTTATTTGCACTTCAGACATTGAGTTTTGGTGATCAGTGCAATTTTTTCACGTCTTTGACCTTCAAATGCTCTTAAAAAATCTAAGACGAGGTTTATATATTTTCTTAAAAGAAAAATCTAATAATATTATTAGATTCTCATGAATTAAATGAATGGTTTGTAAAATCATGTGTTCACTTTTTAAAAATATCTTTTCCTGAAATATTTTAATACACTTGTCTGAAATTGTTTTGGACTCAATGATAAATAAGTCAGGTTTGAAATTATGATTTGTTTCTATTTAAGGTCGGCATCAACGGTAATCACTTGTTACAATATTTTTAATTATAATCAAAATAGTTAAAAAAGTCTCAAATATAAAATAATCTTAAAAATATATGTATCTAATTTTAATATATAATTCAATCATATTTTATTGCTATTAGATTGAAGAATTGACATTGTGCTATGCATTCTCTATGTGGCTTAGAGAAATTGTGTTTATTCACACGGTAGACATCGAGTTTGATTATCAATTCAATTTTATAACAAGTCTTTGACCTTCAAATACCTTTGGAAAAAAGGGTTTGGCAAAAGGGGGATAATTTTAGATAAGGTTCATATTTTTTAAATGGAATCTAATTTATTAGATTCTCATGAATTAAATGAATTGTTTACTTTTTAAAAATATTTTTTTCTGGTGTTTTTTTTGCATTAATGATAAATGAGGCGAGTTTAAAATTACGATTTGTTATTGGTTAAGATCAATATTAATGTTTATCGCTTGTTCTGCTACAATATTTTTAATTCTGAACAGAATAATTAGAAAAATCTCACATTTAAACAATCTGAAATAATTTAAAATCTTAAAAATAAATGAACTTGATTTTAATATACAATTCCAACCAATGTTCTTGTTATCTTGAAGAAAAACAAATTTTAAAACTACATGATAAATGCATTGCACTATGTCAATTCTTTGCTATAGACTATTAAGAATATTAAGTGTTATATTCTTTGTATTTTATCAATATATCTAAATAACATTTTTTTGTTATAAAAATAGTTTTCTTTGTTGCAAGAGCAAGAAAATGCAGCTGGATTGAAACTATACTTCTTTGTTTCTTACAATAGAAATTAACTAGAATTAGGCTCTTTGACTAATAATTTATAAGTTCATAGTAATGTGTCTCCTAAATTTCATTTGTGATACTAGTGGCTAGTCTTTACCTTAATAAAAGTTGCAATTTATTTTATTTTTTAATAGCATTGGTGATAACTACTACCGACTTAGATGTAGTATAAGATTTCAATTGTTTGATTGTAGGATTCACCTATAAATAGGATATTAAAGATGGTTGATGCATATTTTCAAGTATTACAATATCGTAAGTATCAAACTTCTTTTAAGGAGAGAGTTGAAACATTTATTTTTTTAATTCATTTTAAGTAATATGCTAAGAGAAAATTTCATATAAACAGTAAATCTCATCTCTCATAATATCTTTCAATCTTAATCTTTTTTTATATTTTAATTGATTTTTTTTACATTTCTTATTTAGAAATTAATTTTTATTTGACTTTGACCAACAAATAATTTTTACACATTTTCTTATATTTTTCACCATTATCGATCTTTAAATAATGTTTTGTGAGTTTTATAATTTTTTTAATTGAATACATATGAATTAATTTTCAAATGCATTTCAATGTAGGCCCTTATGTGACATTTGTTTTACTTACTAATGCAGTCAAATTTAACTAGGTACATAAGGTGTCACATTAGTCAATTGTTGTGGATTTAGATGGATAAATGAGTTGGTCTTGTGTGATTTGAAGAGGGGTTTTAAAATGGTTGACTAAAAATGACAATGTTGGTCAACATGAGCCTCATCATCACTAAAAGCATAAGATACACTTAATTGTCATCGATAATTGTAAATTTGAAGAAACAATATATATTTAAATAGTGATTTTTGTTGCTCTTCCACCCCTCCTCTAGATACTTCTAAGTTACATGTGCATGACATGTAGTGAAAACCATACCCCCCTTTATGCAAGGAAGGATTTTTAATTGTAAGATTATAATTTCAATCTCCTTAGGGTCTTTTCAAATCTTTTGAGCCAACATCTTATGACAATTTTATTTAGTGCACCATGCAATTCATGTCCAAATTCTTAGGACATGTCCTTTTTTATTATCAAAATGCATTGTAAATGCATTCTAAAAATATAATGTCACTAAGTAGGTTGTTAATTCTAGTGAATTGCTATGCAAGAGTTGTTGGGGTCTTTCTATATTTATTTAAACCATCTTTTGTGGGAATTGGTTTGATGCCTCTAATGTTATAGAGGTAGTAGGCAATGATCATGTAAGCATCCCCATAATTTGAATCTATTTTTTTTGGAAAATTTATTTGATTCATTACATATTTTATCAATCTTTTAGCATAAAAGTCCAATAGGGGAGATGATCTAATAGTTGAGTGGGGAGTGAAATTGTGTGTGCATTAAGAATTAAAGGATCATTTCTTTTTAAATTAATACCTATTATATGTAAAGTTTTTGATCAAGGGTAAATAGGTTTTGATAGGACCCTAAATCCCAATTACAATAAAAGTGTCAATTGAAAAACTAACCTACAACCATACAACATAAAGCTAATGACTACCAAGTCATTTTGCAACATATCTACAACCAAGCTACCTTTTGGAAACAACTCAAACTTACACAATACCTAACTCTTTCCTTGCAATTTGCACCCCCAAAGCTCGAGGATGTGATTTTAAAATAAATTTAGGAAGACCTTTCTTCCTTCTTTTAACAATTATCCCCAACACATCATTATCTAGTTCCACCAAGTGTGGAGAGAAGGGAATCCTCCACTGAAGCTGCAACCAAGGACACCTCATGCAATGAGCGAGGGGGTCCACTTGGAGAGATTGCACATATCTCCACAAAATTCCCAAGAATGAGTCTCCCTTCATAGCCCTTCGCTAGCATAATGAGAACCAAAGTCAAAGAAGTCTTAGTCAATTCAAAAGGTAAAGTCCTAACCAACAAAATAGCCTGAACTACACTCAATCAAGGGACACCATCTCAAAAGACACCATTATGGTATTATATGTAAAGTTAATTAGTAATAGTTATAGTTATATCATGTTATATCTAGTAGATAGATTAAAAATACTTTTTTTTTTTAGACTGTAGGAATCGGTCGGGTATTTGTCCCCCCATAAATTGCAGTGCGCATGGTAAAATTTTTTCATGTGATCAATGGCGCTGGTGCGACACACCCTCTGGTACCACAGGTTTGGGGGGAGACTAGACCCCATGACCTCTTTCCTGCAACAGGATGCTTTAGCTAATTGAGCTAGCCCCCCTGCCCTTAAAAATACTTATTCTTATTAGTATTAAAATAAATAAATTATAACTATATACAATAGTATATATTTGTACATTCTCAATATTGGGATATGTTTTATCTGGTTACATGATTATACAAAATAGGTAACTAGTATAGCTAGTTATATAAGATGGAAATGGATGAAGTACTTCATCAATATATTTCAATTAATGAGAGAAAATTAATTACAAATTCCATGATGTACAAGTGTAAAAAAATATTATTGGTTGGTCTTTGGTAGGAAGCATTAAGGAAGGA
Source organism: Sequoia sempervirens (assembly GCA_007258455.2). Classification (NCBI taxonomy): domain Eukaryota; kingdom Viridiplantae; phylum Streptophyta; class Pinopsida; order Cupressales; family Cupressaceae; genus Sequoia; species Sequoia sempervirens. Next base: position 802 of record VDFB02388785.1, on the reverse strand, counting down.
TGTGAATGCATTTGTGTATAATTGTGATAAATGTTACAAATTTGGTCCCAATAAATGCAATGAAATGCCACTTATGCTTATACTATCTTATAATCCCTTTGATAAATGGTCCATAGATTGTTGGTCCTATTCACCCATCTACATGGCATAGTGGTGCATATTTTATTGTTATGACTATAAATTATCAAACTGGGTGGGATGAGGCAACAAGGGACTATGAAACTAAAAATAACGTGCAATTCATTTTTAAGAATAACATTACTCGATTTGGTATCTATTTGAGTTTAGAAAGTGATCAACACGCCAATTTTATTACAGATGCTAGTTAAATTTAATTGCATGAATCATGGTAAAACCTCATTGAAGTACTTCATATCATCCTCAATAAATATATTAATAAAATATTTAAATAGAATCTTTGGGAATATCTTACTCAATATATGTGATTTTGGGTGCAAATATTGGGATGAACATGTCCCTTGAATGTTATGGGAATATCACATTACTTTTAAAAAGTTGATACAATACACACCATTTTATTATTATATAGAAAAAAAGTAGTTATGTGAGTTGATTTTCTAGTTCCAAATCAAGATTGTACAAGAATAAGTGGCATGATGCAAGAATCACAGGGTATGCAGACTAATACACACATGCATGAGGCAAGAATCACTAGAATTCATTACTATTGTGGAAGGGGCACTCACTTGACAAAGGTGTGATGGTAAACCAAAGGCAAACATCAACCACCCCATGGCACTTTATATCATAGTGTGATTAATAAAAGGCACAACATGATGTG
>VDFB02388784.1:0-20810 GCA_007258455.2 Sequoia sempervirens | reverse complement strand
TTTGTAGTGTTATTTACATTTCTTCTCTCTTATTTATCATACATTTCTCTATCATTTCTATTTGGTTGTCCGTGGAGGTGGAAACACCAAAATGGGGTCTAACCGAGGCACTGGCAGGCCCCTATACAACCCCAACAAATTTCCCCTCTTTCTTGTGTGTAGGTGGTTGTGCTTTTGGAGCTAGCTGGCGAATTGGAAATTTGGTGAGATTATCTTCATCACTTTGGCTCCTATCTATCTATTTTATCACATCCATTTATATCTCTCATACTTCATAATTTTGTTTTGCTCCTTTAGAAGTCACTAGCTAGGCCGTCATGTTGTTTTCTGATGGTTCGTATAGTATTTTCAGTCCTTTGGTTGTACGAATTCCAACACATCTGAGAGATTCCAATGCATCGTGTTGTCATCCCAGAACCATGCTTTCTTCCTCGGAAAAAGAGCTACCTAAGGTACAATACCGAATCCTAAAACTAGCTTGCCTAGCCCCAATCCTGATTTTGGGTCTGCAAAATGGTCGAAGGACATTATAGTCCTCATCATTCTCATCCCTTGCTTCAAAACACCCCTTTAAAGTGAGGTAAGTTAGGGCAGCCTTCCTCTCTTGGCTCCCCATGACCTGGGGCCTTGACGTGGTTGGTCCCCCTCTCTCACACATCTCAATTGAGCTACTTCTTGAATAACTATTTGTAGTGTTCATCAAATTTCCTTCCTTTTCAAAATTGAACCAAGTCCCAAGTCTCATTTTTTTTTAATGCAATCATCTCATCTATGGTCAGTTTCTAGGACTTGCTATCATCCATCTTCATTGCCTCTTTAACAATTTAAGGCTCATCAGTGTTACTAATCAAAGAAAAAATGCATTTAAAATTAGGTGGTTATACATCTTTGGTTGCCTCTTTTTTTTAGTGGACCTCCTCACAAGCTAAGGTGGATGTTCTTCCTCCAAAATGTCGAAGGTCTCATCATCAAGTCCATCATGAACCTTTGGTTCATCATTTTCTTTTTCCATTTCAATTTTTGGTTGTAATTGCATAATTGATTTCATGACATCCTTTATTTTATCAACTTTAGGGGAAGATTGATCTCTTGAAAGATCACATTATGGCAATATAAAACTTTCTTAGCCATAGGATTTCAAAGTTTGTACCCTTTCACATTTACACCATAATCAATGAAGATACATTTAATAGTCTTATGCAATGTTGGTTGGTTCTCTTTAGGTACATGACCATATACTTAACAATAAAAAAATGATGTTAAAGTGAGGGATTTATGCTAGTACAAACATACATAGGGGTTTTCTCAACAAATGCTAATGTAGGAGACCTATCAATCAAGTAACATGTAGTACAAATAACCTTTTCCTAGAATTTTTGTTCCAATATAGCCCCACTAAGCATACTCCTAACCCTCTCCATTAATATACTATTCATTCTTTCTACTACTCCATTCTATTGAGGGCACGTACAGAGTTGTCTTAAGCATTTCAATGTCATTCTCTCTATAGAATCTATTGAAATGAACTAAACAAAATTCTCCATTGTTATTTTCTCTCAACTCGTTGGTTTTTATATCAATTTGGTTCCACATGAGATCTTTAAACTCCTTGGAAAATAAACCCATATAATCTTAGAAAAAGCATCAATAAATATAATAATTTATAGATTTTGTTATAGAAGGAACTTCTCTAGGACCAAATGCATTGAAATGAATAAGATCCAAAATCCAAGAAGATCTATGAGAACTAGAGTAAAAATAAACATGGTTTTAGTATTCATAAATAAAATTCTCACAAAATAAAACTCAAGAGAAAAAATTATTTTTTCAAATATGTTTGTAGATTTTCCCACTAATATGGTCGATGTGTTGGTGCCATAACATTGTCTTCTCAACGGGTAATTTTCTCTTTGAGATAAGAGAATGCTTAGGTATCTAGAATTTAAAACTAATATAGTTGGATACAATATATATTTTAGTTGTAGGTTTTGATGACAAAAGGTGTAGATTAATCAAATCTCTTCATTGCATGTATGGAAGAACTATATGTAAGTGCTAGCATAAATGCAAAAGAGAATATCAAATTAAACTTGAAAGGAAGCAAATGGTATGGAAATATTTTCTAATCCAAATTTGAGAGGAGGTATGTACAAATAAATCCAAATATTGTAGTTACAAGAAACAATACACAATGAAAAATATATCATAACACATGTTAAGTGGGGAAAACCCTTTCAGGAGAAAACCCCCACAATTCAAAGCACAAACCAATGTTTTGTCAACAATAAAAATTATAATACAATCTTAGGGACCTACCCTTACAAGAGTACCACCATGTAAAATTGGTGCAATTTTTACAACATAACAATACATGCAAATCAACTAAACAACTCATAGAATACTCCATTCTAAGCACCAATAAATAGGAATATATCAAACTACAAACTAATAATGGTTTTCCAAAACCATGGGACAAAAAAATGACTCAAAATGGGTACCATACTTATCCTAGTTCCAACACCCAAGTTGGTCATGGACTTCTAGGCTACTTTCAAAATATGCTTTTACAACTATCATAACTTGTCATAGAATTTATCATATGTAACTCTCCAATTTGGGAATTCCATTTTGGCTTGTTCAATTCATTAAAAGACGTCTCTTAAATTATCATGATGTTGGTCAAGATTTTAATCTAACCTCACCTTGCATTATTTTATGTGTCGTAATAATTCCATATTCCAATATCATAGGATGCTCTTACACATCATAAAAACATTATATGTTGTTACAACCTATTACAAACTTCCCAAAGTTTTTGATGCAACAAATAATGCCAATACAAATTAGGATGCCCAATTTTCTAATATGTGGCTAAAATAACAAACTATAAATCATTAATAAATGAACATTAGGAATGCAAGGTTAAGATATCTTTTCCCAATATTATCTCGCTTGTTGAACACCTTGCAAGATGAAAAAGGAAACACCAAAATTGAAATCCAATTTCTAGGGGTCATGAGTCCCATAGACTTGTGCACCATTTGAATTTCTTTGTGCTCATAGGCTTTGTCGATAGATTTGCAACATTTTCCAATGTATCAAAATTCTCTAGCATCACTCTCCTATCCTCTACCATGTCACAAAAAAATGGTATTGGACATCAATTTTCTTAGTCCTTGTATGAAAGGTCAAGTTTTTTGCCAAACATGTGACACTTTGACTACCACATAGAACACTATTATCCCTATGACTCAACTCCACATTTGAACACAATATCTTAAGCTAGATGGATTATCTAAAAGCAAGAGTAGCTTCCATGTACACAACCTCTATGGTGGAAAAGGACCACAACATGTTGCTTCCTCATCCAATTGATAGCACCACCAAATAAAGTAAAAATATAACCACTAGTACTTCTCCTACTATCAACATCTCGTACCATGTCTAAATCCATGAATATCTAATAAGTGTTAGTCTTTTGTAAAATCGCCAAGATAATAAATAGAGTACTTAAAGGTAACTCACAAATATTTGAAGACCCTCTTCAATACATCTCAATTAACTCATCCAAGATTAGCTATGGCATGGCTAAGGATTCCCATTGCTTGGGAAATGTCTAGTCTAGAATGGACCATAACATACAAAAAATCCCCAATAACACTATCATAAGGTATTCAAGCCATGTATTTCATCTCATTAGGTGTATACATACATTTCTCAATGAATAATTGTCTCCATCGAAATATGAACACATAATGGTCTATAAGTTGTCATGTTGAATCTCTCCAACATAGAGTTCACATACTTATTTTGGCTTAACCAAAGTTTTATGTTCACTCTATCTCTTCTTATTCATATCTAAAATATATCTAGAAACCCCCAAGTCCATCTCAACCTCAAATTATGTTGAAATATAAGACTTGAAAGCACAAATCACATTCTTACTAAAAAATAATATATCATCAAGTATAATGTGATAATAAAAAATCAATCATCATCCACCCTATAATAGATACAATGATACGATTTGGATCTCAAAATCCCAAGAGAAACACAAAAGAGACAAGAATTTGGTACCACATCCTAAGAGACTATTTGAGACCACATATTTTCAACTTACAAGCCAAAGTTTCTTTACCTCTTTCAACATAGTGCTTTGTTGTTTCATATAGACCTCTCCTCCAAGTCATCATGTAGGTATACTTAGGTATACATTATGTAATATAAGCTTGAGTTATTTAAGAATTATCAAAAATTTAAATGTTTTATAAAGAAACACTCAAGGAAATCCATTAACATTTTATGCATGAATAATAGTGGCAAGTATGTTAACCATGATTTTGAACAATTTTTACATAAGAGGGGATTGATTTACAATGTATAGTTCTCAACAAGATGATGTGGAAAAATATAAGAACAAGTCTTTAAAGGAAATGGCTAAGTGTATGATACACTCTAGATCCCTTGCACCTAAATACTAGGTGAAGGCCATCAATTATGCATGTTATATCTAGAATCATGTTCCATGTCGAGCCTCGAAGGGAATCACTCCTTTCAAAGTTTGGAATGGTTAGAAGCTTGTAGTTAAATATTTTAGGGCTTTTGGTTCTCTAGCATGAGCCTATATTCTTATAGAGAAACATAAGCTCCCTTGCATCCATAGAGTAGGCCTTACACTTTTGTAGGCTATCAAGATGGGGTTAAGGTTTATTGTCTCCACCCTTCCACACATGTTATTCATTGAGAGGAGTGTTTTTTATAGGAGATATCTTCAAGTTTCATTCTTTACACCTCTCATTCATCTACATTCACATTGGATTCATCAAGCATTAATAATATCTGTGAGGATTCAAATCCACCTAGGTAGATTCCTAATGATGAGGATTCTTCTTTTTCTACTACTGCTAAGTGATGATGAGGATTCATCTCCTACCTCTACTAGTCATAATTCATAGATTGAAGAATATCCTCCAAATTATTTAACTGCATATCCACTTTGGAATCGACAAACCCTATAGGTAGCAATTGATTGGGTTGGAGATCCTTTAAACACCAAACAAGCATGATCACAGTTCTAGTGATTTCCACATGTTTTAACTAATTTTGAATTTGATCTATATTCTTCTTGGGTAACATCTAGAATTCTTGAGTGGGATGAAGCCATGCAGGAAGAGTACAATTACCTAGTTAGGAACCACACTTGGGACATTATCCCTCTTGTTAAGAGAAGGAAGCTTATTCAATGTGAGGGGATATATCAGAAAAAATTTATAGTAGATGAGTCAATGGAGAAGGTTAAAACATGATCAATAGAAAGGGGATTTTTGTAGGTTCTTAGCATTGATTACTCTAAGCCCTTTACATAAATTGAAAAGATGAAATATATTTGATTTACACTTGCTATCATTGCAACTCATCATTAGGAGGTTCAGTAGATGAATGTGAAGAGTGCCTTCCTTAATAGAGACCTAGAGGGGGAGATATATATGGAGTAGTTACAAGGGTTTCCACAAGAGTCTTCTATGGTGTGTAGATGAATCAATGACCTACAATGGACCCCACATGAATGGTATGCTAAAATGGATTCCTTTGACCTTCTAGCAATTATATTTTCTCATTGCCATTCTAATCCAAACATCTACATTTTGTATTAGCATGATTCTCTCACCATTCTAGTTTTATATTTTGAAGGCCTTTTGATCATGGGGAATTCTTCATCCATTGCAACAATGAAATTACCCTTTATGATAGTTTTTCTATTACTAAATCATGCTTGTTACACTTTTTTCTTATGACTGAGATATCTCAGTCTACTTTTGGGGTTACCATTACACAACACAAGTATTCTCTTGATTTTCTCTCACGGTTTCACATGACTAACTGCAAGCCTACTTTGATTCCATTTTATTGGGAGTGAAATTTGAGGCTTAGTGCTCTTCACCATTGGCTAATGGTACTTTGTATCAACAAAGTGTTAGGGAGCCTCATTTATCTAACTCACACAAGGCCCAATGTTTCATATTTTTTGGGCATGGTCTCTTAGTTTATGCAAGAGCCCCATGAGTTGAAGAGTTAAAAAATATCCATGAGGATTCTTCATCACATTTGGGGTACTCACAATAATGGTATTCACTATGTTCTAAGTATTGACCTTGATTTGGTAGGGTATACATGTGAGTGATTCTCAAGATTGTTGGTCCACCTCAAGTTACAACTTCTCACTTGGTTTGGGTTCTATATGTTAGTCAAGAAAGAAGCAATTTTCTATTGTTCTATCTTCCATTGAGGCCAAGTATTAGGGGGATGTTAATGCTACCATTGATGAGATAATTGGTTATAACACATTCTCACTAAGTTTGGTATCATGTTCAGATGGCCATCTATCATAGCTTATGAAAACCAAAGTGCCATGTAGATTTCACATAACCCAGTCCACCATCATTAGACCAAGAACATAGAGGTTCACATGAACTACATTCAAGAGCTTAACATGGGTAAGGTATCGATCTCTAATATTTCTTGACTTCAAAGAAAATTGCTAACATCTTTGTCAAATAATTATTTTAAAGATGTAATGCAATTGAGATAAATATCAATCATCCATGTGATTTGAGCATTGTCCTCCTAGTATAAAATAGGAGTTATCTTCCTAGTTTAATGATCAATGTTTTGCTACATTTTGAATTTAGCGATGTATAATAATAAACTCTAGGGAGTCCAAAGTAGGGTATCTTTGTGTTAAGTTTTCTTGTTTTATGCAAAGTTGAAAGAACTTCCCTTTTAAATATTTAATAAAATACATTTTTTTGTATTAGGTTTCAATTGCTTACTTTGTATTTAATAAGACTTAAAGAAACTCTAGATTCACATTAGTCTTCTATCACAATATATGCAAAAATGTTCTTTTGTAATATATGAGATGCTTTCTTGAACGATTATCCCACTTTGTATCCAAGGGGCTAAAGGTCTGATAAGTGTATTCTTAAGAAATATAGGGAATATTTTGGAGCACCAATAAATAATATGTGGAGAGTTGTCATTGACTAATTCAAATTGTCATAGAATTCTAAAATTGTAATATGGATGTCTAAGTGGTTGCTTGTTTTGCAACATCCATTCAAAGTAAATTAGGAAGAATCTATATATCATCTTCATTCTGGATATAGTCATCTAAAAATTGAAGGGTCTATTGTATTAGAAAAGTGGAAGAGACATGTGGTTAACATCATTCAATCTAAATATATTTAAGGTCGTGGTAGATTTCTTAAGATGGAATTATCAGTTATAGAGTAAAGGAAATTCTTAGGCATGGTTGAGTCTTAGTAAACAAATAGGTAATCTAAAATGGTTACCTTCTAGGGAGGGAAATAGAAGTCAACCATATTCTTCTATATATTCAATTAACATGATCTAATTACTAAGGATACTTAGTTGAAACTTAATATACGAAGAAAAGTATAATGATCAAATCTTCCAAAGAGGTGAGCCTTTGGTTGTATTTGTGAGTTCTCTAGAGATAGGGAAGAGCTATAGTTGTTATGTAGAAGATTTCATGTTATCGCATATTTTTCGTTAAACTTTAACCTTAACATTCAACTCATTCATAATTTCTTTTTGTTTTCTTATCTTGATCAAGTTGAAAGTATTTGTTGAGTTGCAAGCAATGTCAGTCATGATTATGTGTTGCACTTAAATGTGCATGGAAATCATAAAATCAAGTTCATTTGAAGGTCATATAAGTCATGTGTAAATGTGTCACTAATTGATATTACAAGAATTTTGAAGGATTGTGCATTATAGTGGTTAATAATTTATAGGCAAGGTTTTTCTTATTTTCATAGTTAAAAGATGATGGATTATAGTCTTAAAAAAATCTTATGAAGATGATAGAATTTATGAGGTGCAATTAATTCATCTTGCCTATATGACTCATATTGTATAAATTCGCTTCTAACCTAATTTGATGGAGATCTTAGTCTTTCACCATACTATACTAAACTAACTGCATTGCAACTCTTCAAAAGGTTGATAAAGTAGTAATTGGATATCGATTATAATTCATCCTACAAATGATGGATAAAAAAAGACATCTCTAGTGGTCTCCCTTCAAATTATTGAAGAGATATATTTCAAAATTCAATCTTAGATTGATTATTGTGCCTCCAAATATTGTTATCAAGATTGTTAGCAAAACAAGAAATATTCACATATGTTCACATGGGTTTCAAACTTCAGGAGAACCTTTGTAATCTATCTAAGGGTGCCTTTGGACTCCATTCATGTGTTTGTAGCTTTTATGTCAATGATTAGAACATTCTTGCAAATAGTATTAAGAGACAAAGTTCTCATATATGTTTACAAGTTAGAAATCTAGACAGAGTGTGCAATTATGATTTCAAATTAAAATTCTAAAACACAAAAGGATAGAACGTTAATGTGAATTCATAAATTTAAAGTTCAATGAAGTATTAAAATATAGAGATACAAGCTTTGATCATTACTTTGAGCTATTACAAACATACTCATAATCTTTGAAGACCTGAATACTATAAATGTCATGAAGCTTTATCTTGTCATTGTATGTTAAAAAATCCTGCAATCATAAATAAAAAATCCAAAGCTTAAAAACGAAGAGTTCGAATTACAGATGCAAGTTAGAAGTCTAAAAGATCAAAAGGTCGGAGTTGTCATGATTGAAAAGTTGGATCAAATATCAACAGGTGGGCACATAAACTTCAATTGTAGTTTTGTAGCTACTAAATTGCACACGCAGTCGAAAACCCCATGTGCATTACATTGTTTAATTCCAAATCAAACTTTTTCGAATCTACCATGACCTTAAATATATTTAGATTCGCATACAAAAGATGGAAGCGTAGACAAGATTTGCGAGTTGTTCAATAAAACACTAGTACGTGCAGGTATGCAGAAATGAGAAGCATAGACAAAGCGCGTGAGCTGTTTTAAAGAGCATTTTTAAAGAAATATTATCTCATGGAATGGAATGTAATGATCATGAAAAATACTTGTTGAAAAAGCTTTAGAAACTTTAACAAAATAAAATAAACATACATTTGGCTAGCGTAAAGGTGTTACAGCCGCCATTGTAGACATGCATGCAAAATGTGGAGGTATTGATGAAGCACAAAAATCGTTTGCTAAACTTCCTGGAAGAGATGTCATCAAGTGAGAAGCAATGTTTTCAGAATACATTTGAAATAGTTTTGTTGAAAAGGTGATTGAAGCTTTCAAGCCAATGTTTCCATGGTTTTTGCCAGTCTCTCTCAGACTACCTGTCAAAGATCAGTTTACAAGCATAAACAAAGAGATTGCACAACAATATTTCACTGAGAAGAGAAACCAATGCCTCAACATCATAGCCAGAAATTGGCTACTAGTACCCCCAAGGAGGTAGATCTCAACTGTCAAAGGTTCTTAATAGTCCCCACTTCATTGAAGATGTTTCCAATATGATTGTTCTACTTCACAGGTTGATGGGAATTGGGAACTCAAGTGAGTTTGAAAGATTGGATGTATCTCTTCATTATTATCATATGTGCTGGAACTAGGGAAAGTATTATATCAGTGATAATTTACATAATCAATTAACTCAATTTGAATTGAACCAACATTTCTACATGTCTTCTTACCTCTTCTATGTAATCGCAAGTATGACGACTTGGCTAGGACTCAACACCAGAGGGGTATATGACAGCATGACAAAGATCTATGATTTTTATCCACAGTTGCAACTTGAATAGAGTTTATAAGAGCTTTCAGTCAACTTGAATGATGCCTTCACTATGTTGACAGTAAGAGTACTTCAAGGAAACATTGGATCTAGGATATCTCCAAAGACAACAAGTCTTATCAGGAAATATGGAAGTTATTTCATTTAGTTTCTGAGATTCACCTATTTGTAAGTTGGGGGATTTGATGGATATCTATATAAATTGCCAGGATATATAGATGATAAACCTATTGTGATAGAGCTTTGTAGAAATATTGGTGTGATAAAAAAAATAAAAATTGCAAAGATAGAAAGAAAATTGGTATTCTTTTTCCCATTGGTCTTGGTCATTATAACTGTAGATCTTCCTCTCCTCTGATGCTTAAAGCATTGAGCAATCGTTAGTGAAATTGAACGTATACTTTTACACCATGAGGTTTCCCTTTGATAACAAAGGTAACATAAAAAATCTTGGTGTGGGATTATTATCATTTTCCAAAAATTTAAGGCGTTTGGGAGGATTGTGAAGATGATTATGAGGTGCAAAAAAGATATTGGATGAGAATAACTCTGGAATAGAATAAAAGATTCAGACTTGGTTGAGATGCAAAAGGGATTAAAGATGATATGTCAGATTTGATTGATCCTCTTTATTTTGAAGAGATTCAAATAAAACCTTTGCCACCTATCAATTGGGAAAATGAGGAAATCAGTGAACTTGGTGAAAGGACTACTCATGTTTTCAGAAGGTGAGAAGATTGGATGAAGAAGAAAGTCACCATAGTGACAACTACCAAACCTCCAAGCAAAGGTGATTCCTCAATGAAAGAGAAATTATTTAAACAAGAAGGTTCATCTTTATCTTCTCTTTCTCAAGCTTCTACTTTGATTACTAATTCTCATAAAGATATTCAAGGAGGTCGTGATGATGAAGATCCATATAAGAAAAAGAACTTTAAACGTACATGTTGAGATGATTCAAAACTGAAGAAGATATCAAAGATAAAACAAAAATCATTGAATCTCATACAACAAAAAGTTGAGAGAAGGGAATACGTAGATCCTACGAACCATCCTTGTGGTGATGAGCAATTGCCAACTATCTCTCCTTCCATTCTTACCATATCTCCTCGTCATGATATGTCTCATTCCCCTCCTATGATGCAAGCCCCACCTTCATCAACCATAAATGCACTTTCTGAAGATGTTTCCTTCCCATTCGTTCCAAATCCACCTACATAATTTAATCCATCATCTATGGATATTATAGTTTCTTCACAAATTTTTGCTTGCTCTTGGCTGCAACAAAGCTTATTGAACAAAAGAAGTGTCATCCAGTTGGTCATTCTATATTTTGATACAGTTGTCAATTTGTTTCAAAATTTTGATAAACCAAAGAAAATAAAGGTCACATCCAGATTGGTAATAGATTCTTCATTAGGAAACATGTATGTTGAAGTTGCAACTTTCCTATTTCAAAGAAGAATGATGAAACCATTGAAGATGATTTCAACATCACTAAGATGGATCTTGGCCTTTGAACTCATGAAGGTGACATCCACAATTTTCGAGTGTCAACTGCCAAGTTGTTAGAAAGGACAAAAAAAAGAGAAGCACACAAATGATCAATTGAAACAAAAAGTACATGTTTTAACTTCATATCTTAGATCCATTGCGGACACTTCTACCTTACCTACAGATGCAGTTCCCACTTTTATAGATCCTGTTTTTGAAGGCAGTGTTGAAAAAGAGATCATTGAAAATGTTTACAAATATCGATCATCTGGTAAAGTGACTAAAAAGTGGGTAGAACAAATGAAGTCATATGCCCTGAATTTCATTGAAGAAGCCAAGAAAATCTATGATGAAGTAGAGGTAAAGAAAGTAGTAGTTGAAAAGGAGTTAGCGTGGCAAGGAATTTTGAGAGATCTCAAGGAAGTGGTCAAAACATATGCTAGCATCCTGATTGTTGAAAAGTTTTTTTCAAGCATGGAAGAGAATCAATCCAATTGTTGGTTTTATGGTGTAAAATGAAAGTTATTATCATAAAACAAACCTTGAATAAGCAATAAAAACTTCTAAAACTTGTGAATAGGTAAAAGCAAAACTTCAAGATGATTTTTTATCAATCAACTCTGGTATAATGGCAAAGGGTGAAATTCAATCTATGGATTTTCAAACTATCAAGAATTTAAAGATATGATTGACATGAAGTTGTTTAATAAACAAGTTTTCAGTGTAGAAGTGATGAAGAAGTTGACTAGCATATATGTCTTGGTAATTTATCTAACTATTATCATGATTTAGATAATGTTTTGAATGGTCAATCAACTTGGAAACTCCAAATGACTAATGTTGTTATTCCTAAAAACAAGTTCATTGCTTCAGTTGTTAAGTTGTTTTGAGTGTACAAAGAAAAATTCTTCCCTACATCAAAAGAATCCACAATGCAAAGGATTTATCTAGAAGGTGCTAGAGATAATACATCTATAAGTAAAATTAATTCCTCAATAAGGCTAATTGTTTGATCTATTTCTGAAAAATTAAGTCACAAGTCACAAATTTTGGGTTCTAAGTTATCTTTTTGTAAAGGTGGCTTATGTCACCTGTTGTAATCAAAATTTAGAAAATAAGCTTTATTTCTAAGAAAGTTGAGCAAAATCTAACTAAAATAAATTTTATTTTATTTTCTCAAAATTTCTAGAAGTTGTTTTGAGGTAGTTATAAAGAAGTTATAGGAATCAAGCCTATGTATACAAGGCTTTTCCTATTGTAAAAGGACTTTTTCTCTCACAAAATTTGTAATGGGGTTATGGAGTTGTGTAATTCTACAAAGAAATAGAAATAAACTTGAAAATGGATTCATGGTGTTTTATGTGTATCATTATTAATCTTTTGTATGTCAAATTGATAATGGTCTTTGCTATTCTGAGTCTTCTTTGTGAAAATAATTAGTCATATTTCTAAAATAATATATTGAAATACAATCATTTCTTGGTATCCTAATTTAGATTTGTTGATTTTTATAGTACACATAATTTAGAATGTAGTCCTCGATTTTATGATGAATCCTTTCTAGTTTTAAATAAGTTTGTGAAATCTAAGAAAGTATTTGTGTGTCTACTATCAAGGTTTCAATAAGTCACTTTCTTTTTAAAGATTTTTCTCCATTCCTTTTAGTACTTTTTGGTTAAAAGTATATTGAAATCCAAAATTCTTATCATACAAGGGAGCTACCCCTCTCAAACACAAAGGAAATTTGTTAGCTTAATAAAAACTTATCCAATTGTTGAAACTCTTTGTCAATGTCCATTGGACATGTCATACTAAAAATCTATAGTGACAAATTTGGTTACCAACAAGACTTGAGATGAAAGTGTTGAAATAAAATAATGAAGGCTCCCTTTGAAGAGACCCAAATTAATGTTGAATTTTGGCTACTTTATAATATTATGTTATAATTCATATTTCCTATAGAGGAGGGGGACTGAGCGCTCAGGACCCCGGGTCATAGGAGGGTCTAGAATGATCAGCTGCCCTAATCTAGCTCACACTAAAGGTTGTTTAAGGAAAGTTTGATGTTGTAAAAGGGTGAAAAGGAAGGGTGATTGATCTACCACTATCCTTTTGCAAAACTCAGAGGTTTAGGGAATCAGGTGAGCGAATACCTGAGCCAAAACTAAGACATTGATAGCTCTCTGCCAAAGGACCCCAATGCAAAAGATAGACGACAACATGGCACGTTGGCATCCTAGTCAGGCATTGGCATTCATACGAATAGAGAGTATGAAATACAGTTAAGGCTAAATAGGGAACTAACTACAACCTGATAAATAGAGGTTTATGTAACAACAAAAAGCATAAAAGAGCTAAAATGTTGAGAAAGTAAGAAGAATACTTTAACTTGAAAAGAGAAGTCAATAAGAGTAAAAAGGTGGAAGAAATATAACTTATGAATGGTCTAGCCTCCTGCAAGCTCCCCAAAAATGCAATCACCTACACATAGTAGAATGGGGAGAAATGTTGGGGCTATTTCGGGGCTTGTCACAATCAAACCCTAGTTTTAGTGTTCTCACCTCCATGAAAAACCAAAATAGCCATGAGATAGAAAATGCGATAAAGAAAGTAATGGAAGAAAGTGCTACCAAGTAGTAGTAACAACACTATGCTACGAAATCAAATGAAAATGCTAAATAAGATGGATATCACCTCCCAAGCAAGGTGCCCTCGAGCATGTGAAGGGAGATGCTAGCTCGCAAGCTTGTAAGTGCAATCGTTGCTGCAACAATGAGAGTGAAATCCAATAGAGTAACACCTTAGAGCTTCAACAATGGTGGAGAGTGTTGTGAAAAAGGTCAAGAAGTGTGTAGAAATGTGAAGTGAGTGAAGAAGCTTGAAGAAGTGTGTAGAGATCCAATTGAGTGAAGAATGAGATGTTTTAGCATGAATAGAGGCCCAAAAGATCCATTCAAGGTCGATCAAGGGCATAGGGGCGTTACTCTTCATTGCCAATGGAGAAGTGTAATGCCTCTACAGATTCCAAAGATGAGAATCCTGTCAATACGATAGTGCACCACATAGACATCTGCATGTCACACTAGCATCCACAACAAAAATTCCCCCATTGACACTACAGACAGCTGCCAAGTGGGTGGGAATCAGATGGATGAAGTGGAATAGCATAGTCGGGTTTAATTTTTCTAAGGTGAGGGGATGCAAACTAAGAATTTGTGAAGGGTGCAAATTCACTCCATTACATTTTTCCCCCACTTTAGCGAGCATATGTGCTACTGGGTGTGAGGTAAAGTAGATCAAAAGAGTTCAAAGAAAGCATACCTAAAGCGTCGAGGTAGTAGACTGCACTCTGACCCACTTGAAAGCACATGAAGAAAAGTTGGCTCCACAGATTCTCAAAACCAAGGAGATTTGAACAAACATGCGCCGAGAGATGTAAGCGCTTCAGAGGTCCTTGAAGCTACAGAGTTGAACAAAGAGATCCCACAGGATGTATGCACTTCACAGGTCCTTAGAATTGCAAAGGAGGCGCCCCCAGGTGCTTGGTCTTGAAGGAAGCTAGATGTTTGAGAGGCTCCATAGAGTCTGATGGGGCCTTATAGGTACTTGGTCCGACAAGGTCAATTGAAAAGCAACTTCACAAGCGCACCTACAAAGCAACATGTTAATCCTTAGACAAAACATGTTAGATGTCAAAAAAAATCCACACAGGCAAGCAAGCAGACAATCAACAATTGAAGGAAGAGATTTCAAAGGGGTCCCTCGAGAACCCTTCAAAAGAAAAGGGGTCCACTCAAGGGATGCTTTGTTTGAAAGTGATAACATTTTTGAAAAGAGACAAAAAAAATTTCCAATGATTCTAGCATCAAGGATTCCTTCTGAAAGATTCATTTCATCAAGGAATTTGAAAGAAAGAATGTTCCCTTGCAAGGGAAAGTTCGGATTCTATCTTATGAATCTGAGATGAAATAAAAATTCACCTAGAGATTCATGTTGAAGAATGCAATTTTCAAGACGAGATTCATTGGTCATCAAATAAACCTTTTGAAAACCGAAATAGCATGATAGCCCCCCTTAGGATGGTGTGTGTTGAACACGGAGGCACGTGACATCCTAAGGAGAGAAAAAAAAGAATGAAAGTGATGTTGTGGCCCATAGAACATAACAAGATATAACCGTGGTAATTTTGTCTTACACGTGAGGGACAACACATAAGCACCAAAACATCACAAAGCAAAAAAAGAAGAGATAAAGATGAAAGAAAGGACAAATAATGACATATCGAACAAGAGACAAGGGGATCTGATATTTCGGGGTTAGATTTGCTCATAAATATAGATACATAGATATAATAATATATAAATAAACTATCATCAACCCCCTACTATATCAGACCATGTGAAGAAGGCATGTGAAAATAAAATGAAAATAAAAATTGGGTCAACATGGAAGGGAGGCCTAAATTCCCCCAATACTTTGCATCATCCCCAATTTTTGAAAATCAATACACGACAAGGAGAAGAATGATGTGACAAATAGAAGAATTTTTACAACATAAAAACACTTTGTATCCAAGCACCTACAAGGGTGACAAAGGTCATCTAGGAACATATAAAACAAGCACTGGGGAACACAACACACACACACAATCTAATCTACAGATAAAGAAGAGGTGCCCCCCTAGTCCTCATGAACCAAGGGGTTTTCATTCTCCCAATCTAGATCATCATAAGGGAAGGACATACAAGCCTGCAATGGTGAAATATCAAGGGGGGTACCCTCCGACCCTCTTGCAACAAGAGCCAAGGAAGAAGGCCCTTCAAGGTCTTCTCTACTCGCTCTCCAAACCTATTGTCCTAGCATCTTCAAGCCTTGAAGTGTCTGCAATCTCCTCATATTTGTCTTCCTCAAGCTTTAAAAACTCCTTTCCTAACATGATCACCTCAAGTGCCTTGGTTTGTTCTTTAACATCTTCTACTAATGGAGTTAATGTGAAAGTGTTTCCATCTTTCTCAATTTGGTAAGTATTATTTCTACCATCATAAATGGTATGTCTATCAAACTGCCAAGGTCTTCCAAGCAACAAATGGCAACAATCCATAGGAAACACATCACAAAGAATCTTATCCTTATATCCACCAATGTTAAACTAAACCAAAGCTTTCTCATTCACTAAAATAGATTGTTTTTCATTCAACCAAGAAACTTTATAAGGTGTTTCATGAGGTATCTTTTCCAATTTTAGTTTATCAACCATTTCATTGGGCACCATATTATCAATACTTCCAAAGTCTACTACAACTTTGCATACCTTTCCATCACATTTGTAAGTTATCCTGAATAGTTTTCTCCTTTGTGTTGATTCATTCTCCTTGGATGCTTTAAGTAGTGTTCTTCTTACCATCAAGAGTTCCCCAACTTCTGGAGCAATAAGCTGATTAGGAGAGTTTACACTTTCACAATCATCCTCTTGCACCAATTGAACTCTTTTATCACCACCACTTGAAGTAGAACCTTGTTTCTTTGGACACTTCCATGCTTGATCAGACCAAATTGATTGCAATGATAACATCTTCCTGAAAATGAGCTTGAACCTCTATCTCCACTAAATCTTCCTCTAAAGCCTCTAAAACCACCTCTTTGATCAACCACTTGGTCTTTATTTTTGCTTGCATCTTCTTGTTCTTCATAGGACTACCTTGAACCTCTTCCTCTATTGGTAATTCCTCCGCCTCTTCCTTGTCTTTCTTTCCTTCTTTTTATCTTTTCCTCTACCTTGATAGTCAACTGAAAAACACTCTTCAACTGTCCTAGGTGTATTAAGACCAATTTCATCTTGAATGTTGAGTCTAAGGCTATTTAGATACCTTGCAACCTTTTCTACCTCATCTTCAGTGTGTCCTACTCTAATACCTACTTTATGGGATTCTTTAGTATATGGCATCACATCTAACTCCTTTTTCTTTAAATTTTGTAGCTTCCTAAAGGTCCGAATTACATAATTTGCAGGCAGAAATTGTGCCTATACCTTAGCTACCATTCTGTCCCATGAAATTATCTCTTTTTTTCCCTCCTTTACTCTCTCCTCTTGAACATAGTTCCATGATGATAGGGTAGGGTCCTTCAACTTTATTTTTGCAAATTTCACCTTCTTATTGTCTTCTATTTCTTCAAATTCAAAGAAATTATCAAGAGCATCTATCCAACCCAATACTTCTTCATTGTCTAGCTTTCCATTGTACATAGGCACTTCAAATTTCACCTTAGGAGTATTATCCCCCTTAACAACCTTTAGCATCCTGACCATTCTCATCTCTTCAGGTTCCAAGTCCTCATCATCATGGACTCCTATTGAAGGGTTCTCACTCTCACCCTAATCCTCTTTATCACTTTGGTCACCACTGACCATTCCTCTTCTTTGGTTCTTCTCCAGGGATTCTATTTTGGAAAGGGAAACTTCATGAGAATCTTTATAAACTATCACCTCCTTTGCATATTGTTCCTTTAGTTCTCAGACTTCTTTGGCTGTTGGATTGCTCTTTGGAGGCATCTTTTCCTTTAATATGCAACTCTTCGCTTCTTTAAACTACAACCTTTCACCTTCCACCACTGCAGGCTCGTTCTCCTCCCCCCTATGATGATCTGGAGTGGGAATTAGATGACCTCTTGGTCGATCAGTGTTAGGGGGAGGCCTCTTCTTTATCTTTAGATTAGATGTGTGTGTTGTGATGTGTTCCCCTATGATCGTGGTATGTGTTCCTAGATGACCCTTGTCACCCTTGTTGGTCTTGGATATAGGAGTGGTTTTTGTGTCGTAAACCTTCTTCTATTTGTATCATCATTATTCCATGTTTGTTATTCAATTTTGATAAATTGGGGATGATGCAAATTGTTGGGGGCATTTAGCTTCCCTTTCATGTTGACCCAATTTTTTTTTTTACTTTGTCTTCTTGTGCATTCTTCACATGGTTTGATATAGTAGGGGGTTGATGATAGTTCATTTTATATACTTTTATTATACTTATATATATTTATGAGCAGCTCTGACCCTGAAATATCAGATCACCCTTGTGCCCTTTGTTGGTGTTCTTTTCTTTTTCACTTTTTTCCTATCTTTCTCTCTTCTTTGCTTGAGTTGTCCCTTTTATGTGTGACAACGCCATTTATATGACACTCTAATTTTCAGAAAATGTACTCATTTCCAAACAAATATTTTCTCGAGAATCTTCACAAAGTTTTTCAAAGAATCACAGTCTTGACTTGAAACCCTAATGGAACTGGTGGGAGCAGCTTTGACCTTCCCCTTGCAAGGGGGCATCTTCTTCCTTTCGAATTCCTTGATGAAGTGAACATCTTTTGAAAGGATTCTTGGATGATGAATCGATTTGAGAAGTAGCATCCCTTCTGCCTTTTCAAACAACTCTTCCTTTGAGTGAACCCCTTTCTTCACTTTGTGTTATCGAGGGACCCCTTTGAAATTTTTCCAATCTATCGACGGTCTACATGACTATCCTCTTACTTTCCTGCATGGCCACTGTCGAACATGTTCTATTTGTAGGTAAACATGTCACTTTGTAGGTGCACTTGTGAAGCTACTTTCCAACTCTGTAGAGTCTCCCTTGGGTTTCCTCCATGTGAGAGATGTTGGGGGATACATCGTTGCGGATCTTCAAGCTTGTAGGGCACTTCTTCTAAGCTTCCTCCATGTGAGAGATCTTGGGGGTCACTCCCCTACAGGTCTATAAGCCTGTAGGGTGATTTTCTTTGGGTTTCCTTCATGTGAGAGGTCTTGGAGGAAACCTTCCCTATAGGTCTACAGGCATGTAGGGTGCTTTTTCTGGGGTTTTGTTCATGTGAGAGATCTTGGAGGACACCTTCCCTATAGATATGTGGGCCCTTAGGGCGCTTTTTCTAGGGTTTCCTTCATGTGAGAGATCTTGGAGGACACCTTCCTTGCAGGTCTATGGGTTTGTAAGGAACTTTTATGGGGTTTCCTTCATGTGAAAGATCTTGGGGGATACCTTCCTTGCAGGTCTATGGGTCTGTAAGGCACTTTCCTGGGTTTCCTTCATGCGAGAGATCTTGGAGGACACCTTCCTTGCAAGTCTATGAATCTGTAAGGCACTTTTCTGGGGTTTCCTTCATGTGAGAGATCTTGGAGGACACCTTCCTTGCAGGTCTGTGGGTTTGTAAGACACTTTCCAGGGTTTCATTCATGAGAGAGATCTTGGAGGATACCTTCCTTGTAGGTCTATGGATCTGTGGTGCTTTTTTGGGTTTCCTTAATGTGAGAGATCCTGGAGGACACCTTCCTTGTAGGTCTGTAGGCCTATTAGGTGCTTACTTCTAGGGGCTTCCTTCATGTGAGAGATCTTGGGGGACGCCTCCTTGTAGGTCTGCGGGCCTGTAAGACACATTCATTCTATAGCTTCATAGTTCTATGGGGCTATGGATTCCTTTGCCTACCCTGCACTTTTGAGTTTGCTAGATTGCGATCTACTTCCTTGATGGTTCAGGAATAAATTTCTAACCCTATTCACTCTTTGATCTACTTAAACGAAGCACTCATCAGTATTTGTGCTCACTAAAGTGGGGACAAAATGTATAGGATCGAATTTGCACCCGTTACACAAATTCCCCTTTTACACATCCTCACCTTAGAAAATCAAATCCAAAGTCAAAATTCTACATCAGCTGGCTGACTTCCTTCCACTTGGAATTTGTCTATTATGTTGGTAGAAGAATATTTGTTAGGGATGCTCGTGCGGTGCGCAGACGTCCGTGCTACGCACTTACATCCTTGACGGATTCTTGCATCTGAAGTTGGCAGAGACGTTACACTTCCTATTGGGAACGATTTGTAATGTCCCTTTTTGACCAACCAACCCCAAAAATGGAAGATTCTTCCCTCTTCTTCAAATTCATCCATTCTTCATTCAATCCATCTTTTTTTGCATCCTCTAAGCATTCAACTTCATTCTCTTGGAATTCTCCACTCTCAACAACATTTTAGCACTCTATTACAACAACAACAATACTCCATCAACTCTGTTAAGCAAGTGTGAATCAAGCCATTGCAATGTGGGCTTGAGGTTTTGTGACACCTCCTTTTATCATGGTCGAGGTTGTGGTGATTTATCAAGTCCTCTTATTTCCTCCATTGGGTAGTGAGCTCTTGGTGGAGGTGGTAATGTTTCATTCCTCTCCTTTGCAATTTAGTTGAGTAGCTCTTTACTGTTTTGTAGTGTTATTTGCATTTCTTCTCTCTTTACTTCTTTATCATACATTTCTCTATCCTTTCTAATTGGTTTTCTGTGGAGGTGGAAACACCAAAATGAGGATCTGACTAAGGCAGGCCCCTATATAGCCCCAACAAATTTCCCCTCTTTCTTGTGTGTAGGTGGTTGTGCTTATGGAGCTAGCTAGCGAATTGGAAACTTGGTGAGATCATCTTCGTCACTTTGGCTCTTATCTATCTATTTTATCATATCCAATTATCTCTTGTAGTTCATAATTTTGTTTTTCTCCTTTAGAAGTCACTAGCTAGGCCGTCAGCTTGTTTTCT